>JAXQQM020061863.1:0-51599 GCA_034641835.2 Pinus albicaulis | reverse complement strand
GGCTCCAAATGCAACTTGAACAATCCTGCGAGGATCTTCCTCATCCAAATAGCCTCGCATGCAGCCAAGCTAGCTGCCATGTACTCGGCCTCTGCTGAACTGAGTGCCACGGATCTCTGCTTCCTGCTGTACCAGGAAACTGTTGTTGACCCAATGCTAAAAACTCCTCCAGAAGTGCTCTTCCGGTCCGTTGGACTCCCTGCCCAATCTGCATCAGTGAAGCCAGAAAGCTTCGCTCCATCCTCTTGTCTGTACCATAGACCATATCCTGATGTGCCTCTAATATAGCACAATACATGCTTGCCTGCCTTCCAAAAGAGCTTGGTAGGCTTAACCATAGCTTGCGAAAGCTGGTTAACTGCATAGCATATATCGGGTCGTGTATCGACCAGATACATAAGCGACCCCACCAACTGTCGATAGACAGTGGCATCCACTACCTCCGCTGAAGTAGCATCCTCCTTCCTCCAACCACCAGGAAGAGGAGTGTCAACAAAGTTGCAGCCTTGCATGTTGAACCTCTCCAGAATCTCCCGGGCATACTTGCCCTGAGAAACAAACAGTCCTCCGCTGCGCTGCCAAATCTCCAATCCCAAGAAATAATGAAGGATGCCCAAGTCCTTCATCTCGAACTCTCGTGCAAGATCCTCCTTGCATGAAAGTATCAACTGCTCATCGCCAGTCAAAATCAGATCATCTACATACAAGACGATGATCAACAGCTTCCCCTCCACCACAATCTGTAATAGTTCTGACCACCCTACCTGGAGAACGGTCTATGAAGGGAATGCCTATTCCAGTGTACCAAGCACGAGCTCACCGCATGTTGCTTCCTTGAATCGCGCACATGCGACTCATCGCTGAAGATCAAACCTTCCCCTGTCGCTTCTATGTACACCTCCTCCTCAATAACTCCATCAGGAATGCTCTCTCATCCATCTCGATGAATGTGGAACCCCATCTCAACAGAGAGCAAGGATCAGTTCAGATGGAAGAGTACCTAAGACAAAAAGGCTCTCATAGTCGATCCCCTCGATCTCGTAGTGCCAATGGCGACAAATCTCGCCTTGTACTTCTCCACACTCCTGTCAGCCGCCTGCTTCACTTTGTAGATCCATCGCGAACCCACCAATGATTTCCCCACCGGTCTTGGGACAATCTCCCATGCACTGTTCCTGACGATCGAATCATATTCTTCGATCATGGCATCAACCCATGCGGGTTCCTCCACAGCTTCCTCAAAAGAGGATGGCTCCTTCACAACACATTGACTCACAAGAGCCATGTATCCAGTGTACCGATCCGGTGACTGTCTCTGTCTGCGCTGTGCTGTAGGTGGTCCTACAACCTTCTCTGCATCCCGAGCCAGTCGCTCAGCGTCTGTAGTGCGCATGCGCCCTCTGATGGTTGGCGTTGCATGGGTGGTTTCTTCCACCTCCTGAACCTCCTCTTGTGGCTGATCCACATCCGGAAGCTCCTCCTTAGGAACTAACAGCTCCTCATCTGCATGCAAGTGTAGCTCCCTCTCAAGCGAACACCGCATGGCTTTCTCCTCCTGGAATTTTATATCCCGTCGCACAACAGTCTTGCGACTGTCTGGCACATACACCCGATAGTTGTGAGGTGTATCAGTGTACCCCACAAATATTCCAACCTCAACAGTTGGATCCAGCTTCCTTCTCGCATCCTTCGTCACATGCATGTAGACAGGAGAACCAAAAATTCGCAAATGGGAAATATCAGGCCTCTTGCCAGAATAAGCCTCCTCCGGTGTACTCATGCCAAGAACCTCGTGAGGACAACGGTTCTGCACATACACTGCTGTATTGCATGCCTCAGCCCACAAGTGAAGGGGTAGGCCCTGATCATGCAACATCGCCCGTGCAACACCCATGATCGTTCTGTTCTTCCGCTCAGCCACCCCGTTCTACTGTGGGTTATGGGGTGTGATGAGCTCTCTCTGAATCCCTTCTACGCTGCAGAACTCCTTGAATTCAGCCGAGATGAATTCACCACCGTTATCACTCCTTAGAGCAATCACCTTCTTCCCCGACTCCTTCTCGACCAGTGCTTTAAACTCACAGAACTTCGCGAATGTATCGTTCTTCTTCTGCATGAAGAAGATCCAGCACTTTCGAGAGAAATCATCAACAAAGATCACATAATACCTGTGCTTTGCTGTCGAAGCAACCGAGAAAGGACCACACACGTCTGTGTGAACTCTCTCAAGGATCGTCGTGGCGCGACTATCCTTCTCGTGAAAGGTGGCTTTCACATACTTCCCTAAAGTACACCCCTTGCACTGATCTGACTGCGCAAGAGTGCCCTTAGGAAGTCCAGTAGAAATCTGCTGCAAAATCTTCAAAGCTCCATGGTGAAGGTGGCCCAATCTCCTGTGCCACAGTTCGCCCTCATCATCCCGGCTCACCACTTCTCCCGCCTTGCATGCCATAGCTGCGCAGTCATCTACCTGCAACTGATAAAGGTTTTGAGTTCGAACCCCTATCTTCCGGGTCTCTCCAGTAGTCTTACTACGCAGGAAGGCTTTTCCTTCCCTGAAGACCACATCATACCCTTTATCCTCCAACATCGCTACTGAAATCAGGTTCTTCTTCAATCCAAGTACATGCATGACATCCTTTAAGACAAAGGGTTTACCAGACTCCCTCTGAAAGGATACGGTACCGATACCAGTCGCACTGTATCTACCATCATCGCCCATCTCGATGTGCACACCCAAATATTTGTCCTCCAGATCTGAGAACAACTCCCGATCTCCCGTCATATGAAATGACGCACCGCTGTCCAAGAACCATACCGATCCCATCACACTTGAAACCAAGCATGCGATTAGTGAAAAGTCAAGCTCAAACTGTGAAGCCAAAGCTTCTCCATCTGCAGATCTTCCCGCTTGCTTGTTCTTCTTCTTCTTTGGACAATTGGTAGCATAATGTCCGTGATCATGGCAGTGAAAACACTTCACTTTCGCCATATCCTGCTTCTTGCCCTTTGCACTAGAATGAGAGGTTTTCTTACTCTTCTCTTTCTTTGCTTTGGCAACCAAAGCGCAGTTTTCTTCATCAGCTCCCTTTGATGAAGATCCATCACAAGTAGTCCTCCTTATCTCCTCCTGCATGAGATCCGCCCAAAGGCACTCCCATCCCGGCAGCTTCTCCCGACCATTGACACTATCTTGATATGAGTGCCAAGCCTTCGGAAGACCAAGGAGAGCTAGGTCGACCATGTCCTCTTCATCGACAGTAACTCCCACACTTCCCAGCTCATCTCTGCATTGAGTGAACTTCGTGAGGTATTTGGCGATACTGTCGCCCTTCTCCATCTTGATGTTCCTGAGCTTATCTTTGAGCGCCAGCTTCCTTTGGTCGCTCTTACTCTGGAATAGATCCGTCAAAGCTTTCCACATTAAATATGGAGAAGCCTTTCCATGCAGGCTGGATACAATATGATCCTTGACGCCCTCCAACAGGATCCTTCGACATTTCGTCATCTTCTTTTGCCATACTTCGACTTCAGCAGGATCAGTGGGATTTTGGACATCCGTATCTACGAACTCCTTTAGACCATTTTCTTCTAATACTGCTTCCATGCGATCCTTCCATGCAACATAATTCGAACTGCCTTCAAGAGCATATTCGAGTCGCAAACCATTGAAAGACATTTTCAACACTGGCACCAAGAAAACAAAACTGCTGCAAAATTTTGAATTCCACCTCAAAGCTCAACCGCTCTAGATCTGTGAGAACAAATTATTTCTAGCACAGAGATTGACTGCAAGGGGCATTTACCAGACCTTTCTCTTTCTGAAGAAAGATGAATCCGGAGGCTACCTGGCCCGCATGCAGACTCTGTCTACCGAAATAAGTTTGTAATCACTGTGATGATCAATCTCTGCTTCAATAGCTCTTATACCATGTAGAAATTTGCTGAATAATGATTAATTATCCACCGAGACTATCTTGATCACATACAATTCGAATTTATATGCAACACATAATCTCTTCCACTCAGATCATCAAACATGTGGAAATAAAATCAAGCGATAACACATCAAATCATCATACACATTAACACAGTATGTATGGGGAAAGCTTATAGCTGAAAACCCCGCAGCTATTGTGTATATTATAATGGAAAAATCATGTAACAAACTCAGTACAATACTCCTCACAAGTACTCAGTACTTTCTCATAAAGTTACACACAATCTAGCTCAGTTTTGAACAAGTTACTGGTTCAAAACTCACCGCCAATTGCCTTGCCTCTATTGCGCAATCATGGCCTGTCTATATAGAGATCCAAGGTTCGAATCTCCTTGTCTTGACAGCGCAATCATCATGGGAAATTCCTCCAAGTGTGGTGCAAATCTCATGCACAACTGATGTCGCCACTGATAGCTAACTCCACCCTTTCATCTACCTCTTTCATTGGTCTCCACTGAACTGATCATGCACTGTAGTGAACTGATGTGTTCTTGAGTTGAATAATGAGTTAATAATTAATGAATTAAATAATATTTAATTCACTCCACTCATAACTAATTTATTAGCTAGTTAAACTAATCTCAACCAGTTCAACTAAAATAAACAGAACACAACTCCACTAGCTGTCTCATTAACTCCACCAAAATTCTGCCACTGAAGTCCTAACTAAAGTCAACCATGCATGATGCCATCAAACCCTTGGGAATAGCGTAATTCCTCTATCAGATGCATGAGCCACTTCCAAGGCTCGAATTGAACTGCTCCAAGAGAGTAAACTGAAGTTTAGAGTCCAAATATTATTAAGGGTAAATAATATTTGACTTCCTTATTTTTAGGAGAGGCAGTCTAAAAATAGACTTCGACCTATAGGTCCAAAATAGAGGTCCATCTATTTTTACCAACATGACCAATACTCCAAGAATAACATACTGCAACCCCTGGACCATGCTCCATATGTCTAAAAATAGACATAGTCTAAAAATAGACTTTGCGCCAGAATTTGCCTGCGTGCCCACTTAGTGAAGGCGACTTCATTTCACTAAGCTCTATCATCTTGCTGCATTCTCAACAAGAACCCCATCACACCATGGCTATCCGGAAATGGCAAGGCAAGGTTGAAGAACACTGTCACACCTGGAAACACCCATGCCCTTGACAATAAGAGAACCAAGAACACACATGCATAACCATGAATGCCAAATCTAGCAAGGAAATCACACATGAAAAATGATACTTGCAAGTAAACCTCTTGTAGTTGCTTGATCCTGCTCTTACTTACTTGATCTTTGCTTCCTCTTTTCCTTGATCCATTGCTGAAGTGATCCGAGAAAAATCTAAGTGCCTAAGCATGAGAGAGAGAGAGAATAGAGCGAGAGCTCCAAAACTGAAGTGACAAAAGGTACCAACTGATCCTCAGAAGTATTTTCATTAATTAGGTCTATATTTTCTTCATTTTCCATTATTTTCCTTCATTTTCCTCCTCACATGCAACATGTGACCTTTCACCTTCCTTTTCTCATAATTTCCATTATTTTCATAAATAAAATTCCAATGAATGCCTCTTGCCTTTCCAAAGAATTTTCCAATTTCCTTAGCCATAACAACTAAAATGAACACTCACTAGGATGTTTTTCCCACCGTTCAACTTGGAATACGTCACCCCATGACCAAGGTATTATATTTTTTTACATGGATTTTTAACTAGGGTTGTTACATAGGCAGGATATTTCCAATGTTGAAGAACCTGAAACTTCATAATCTGAGAAAATGAGAGATAATGGTGGGATCATCAAGTGAAGAAATAATGCTCGAACTCGAAGATATATACATATGTGCCTTTTTGAAAATGGCACCAAGAAAGGATTATAATTTAATTTTCCCTTGAATTAAATTAGAATAAAATTGTAATTCCACAACACATGAAAACTTGTATGAGTTAACTAAGTTAGGATGACTTAATTGGTTCATTTAATTTGAGTTGAGGGTCAAACTAGAGGCATGTAGAGTGTCTCCTACATTATAGGAGCCCTAGTTGAGTTTATTTTGATTTGTAATTGACTAACTCAGTTTATCTGAGTTAAAGTCAATTTAACTAGTTATAACTGATGGAGGAACTGAAGAGAGGTCAAAGTGTGGAAATTAGATTTAATTCACATGTAGTGATCAATAAAATAACTGATAATTCACTCATAAATAACTCATGCATGTCAGTTCTGAGAAAGACCCAATTGATATTGGAGTTCAAGGGTAGTGTTTTATCAGTTGTATAATTATCTGAATTGTATAGTTGGTGCATGTGGTCAGAGGAAGGCCCCTATTGGATTGTGAAACATGGATTGGGAATTTCCATAATTAATAGGGCCTAGTTACCCAAGGAAACCGCAGAAGGAAATAGGGACTTGGGCAAGCCAGAAATTGGTTAAGTATTGAACCAAGCTTGTCTAGGAATCATTGAGACAGATATAGATAATGCAGAGGTTTCTCATCTTGGAGAAAATCATTGTAATTTTCTCATATTATTTGGCTTATGAAATATACAAATACCATGGTTTTAAGCTGAGACTATCCCCAGATAAATATTTGTGTTGTGTGATTGAAATTATTTCTCTTTCATGTTTTGTGATTTCAAGATCTAAATTGGTTTCTGCAACTGGTAGATTAGATTCAAGTATAATGTTTTAGCATATTACAAATGTCAGTTGAATTTACGTGGATTTTCTACATACTTTTGGTAAAATGAAGAGATTAGGAATGTAAAATTTACCTCATCTAAAGAAATTAAGCATCCATTATTGCTAGAACCTTGAAGCACTAGAACTTAAGAGTGGTGGTCTTCCAATGTTGGAGGAATTGAGGCTTCTTCAAATATACAATTTTGAGACTATAGTGGGACCATATGGTGTGATCAATGACAAATTAATGCCCAAAATTCAACATTTGTGCATATAGACTTGTCCATTATTGAGAAGATTGGTATTATAGAAGCTATCTAATTTAAGGGAAATTAAAATATTTTCAATTAGCTAAGGGAGTTAGAGGTTTGGAGTCGCAACTTTCCAAAGTTGGAGAGGTTGGAGTTGTTGGAGTGTGAGAAGGTAGATAATATAGTGGGATCCCATGATGTGTGGGATGACAAAACAATGCCTAAACTTTTATTGTTGAGGAGATTGCCGATAGGAATAGAAAAAATCTCCAAGTTGCAAAAAATAATTGATTGGGTGGTGGAAAAATCTAATTTGGGAAGATGAGAATGTAAATATTAATCTTTCTCATCTTCTCAACGCTTATAAATGTTTTTGTTATATAACTTATAACTTAAAATATTTTTTTCTAAATATATTTCCCTTTTGTTGTGTAATATTTGAAAATTAATTTTATGTTACTTACAAAAATGTTTATATAAAAGTCATTTATTTATTTTTAAATAATTGTTTTGATACATTATTAATTACGTTGTGCATATGTTATATTGTTTCCATGACTAGTTTGACATGCCATGCATTATGTCGGGTGGAGTGGGGGGTAGTAGACCCACTGCATGGGGTCTAGGGTAGTGCTTCTGGATTTATTTTTTATTTTTTATGCAAACCCAAGGATGGGGGCTGAACCCAAATATGGTGGACGAACCTACCCATGGTTTTGTGCATGGGTTTTGCACATGGTTTTGGGCATGATGGTTTTCCACCCATGGTATTTTGTATATCCAGTCAGGGGAACTACGGTTATGTTCTAATCCAGGGTTAATGGACTGGGGTTTATGAATGCTTCAACATGTATATATATGTATTGTAACATTGAAAGGAATATAATGGAAATTCAATATGGTAGTCCCAGTTTTCGAATCCAGGGGAAAATATATGTATATGGTTGTTTTATGTTTTATGTTCTCGCCATTGTTTATTTTACTGTTTTAAGTATTCATTTGTAGGTAATTTCTGTATAAGGTTAAAACCTACAAATTATTTATAATTTTATTAAATTTAATATTTCATAATTTTTATAATTGGATTTTTTTATTTTGAAAAATATTAACAAATATCATATTTTATTATGTCACTGCAAGTGACATTTATTGTAACAACCTCAGGTTAAAAGTTCATGTAATAAAGTTGATAAATACAAAAATAAGACCAAGGTCATGGGACACTTATTCCAAGTTGAATGTTGGGAAAAATATCCTAGTGGGCATCACTTGATGTGTTTATGACTAAGGGAAATTGACAAAGGTAATGACAAAGGCTTTGGAAAAGCAAAGCGGTAATTTTGGAATTTTATTTTATGAAAATAAAGGAAATTAGGAGAAAAGGGAGGTGAAAGGTCATAGGTTGCATTTGAGGAGGAAAATGAAGGAAAATAGAGGAAAAATGAAGAAATTAGAGGCATCAAGAATAAAAAGACATCAAAACATTAGTTTGTAGCCTTTGGTCAGCTCTGTTTTGGGATTAGTCTTAGAGAGAAGAAGAGAACCAAGAGGAGAAGTAAAGAAAGCAAGTAAAGGAAGGACAAGGAAAACAAAGGAAAAGAAGGATCAAGCAAGGAAAATTTTGATCAAGTAGCTTCAATGGGAATACTTGCAGGTAACAAGTTGCATGCAATATGATTTCCTAGCTAGTTTTGGCATGCATGGCCTATGCATGTGTGTATTTTGTTTATTTGCCATCAAAGGCATGGATTTTGTCAGGTTTTGACAATGGTTTTAGCCTTGCCTTTCCATTTCTGGATAGCCATGGTGTGATGGGATTCTTTCTCATTTAGATTTGGATTGCCGAAAGTTTTTGGATCTGGGTGAGGTGGTCTCAAGAAAATACCAAGAGTTGGGGGTGGAGATCATTTTCTCTAGGAAGCCCTCAACATGTGGGTGGAGACAGGAAAATTCCTCAAGGGATGGTGAAGGAATTATGAGGCATCCAAGCTCAGTTTGGTTTTATGACCTCGGGACCGGTTTAGGTGAGACCATGATATGGTGATGATGGAGGTGGTTTAACCTATGGATTCCACTGGTTTTTTATGGATTGGTTTATCCCATGAGATCCCATATTCATGTTTGGAATATGGCACTGGGGTGATTGGCTGAAGTAAATATTTGGTTAAGCCCAATCTAGTCGGGTGGTACATGGAAGTCCCGAACCTAGTTGGATTTTTCATATGTTTAAAAGGGCTAAGTTTATCTTGATTTTGATGAGTAAAGGTTTTGTTATTATGTGGCTTAAAAATTTATTCTATCATTGTTATTTATCTGGTTATATGCTGGTTATAAGCATGGTTATTTGAAAGATCTTAGCCATGAATCTCTTCATGTGTTTACTTATAAATCAATGAATAATGAATGCATGAAATAATTGGTGTTATGATAGCTATTTTGAGAAGGCATTGGTCCTTCTTGTTAAACCTCATATAAGTTTCCACATCCTTATCTTCATATATGCATTCATGACCTGTAGGTTGTGTTATCTCTCCACCAGATCTCTAAGGCTAAGAAAGAGTCCAAACAGAGGTAACCACAGACCAATATTTTAGCTTGGTAGCTAGCCCTACCAAACTAGAGAGGGATCTCTCCACAAAGTCACAGCCAAGAGGGCTGTAGGAATTAGGGTTTTAGGCTAGGTATGAGTGCAAGTGTTTGTTTGTTTGAATTGTTTTGCTGGATGGGTGAATTAGGTCAAAGAGGCTAGGTCATGGAAAATAAGATTAGGGTTGCAGAGATTCAATGGGGCAAGGTAGGTAGGAAGGCTAACACTTTATGGTTTCAGGGTGAGATAGATCAGGCTGATGAGATGCTAGAAAGAGCAAGGAAAAGCATGTATTCTTTCTAAACTGAAGAAAATGAAAAAATTATGAATATTTTCCCAAAACAGAGCATGAGAGATGTATTCTGCTTATCAACTTGAAAATCAGCATAATATGGAATGGATCATGAATACAAAACATTCATACATATGTAACGTAAGAAGAAACTATGCTAAATTTCCATACCACAAGTATCCCAAAGTAATAGCTGTAACTCTTTCATTAATTTCCTGCCAAATATTGATTACACTAGAGCTTTTGATCAATGCAACAACATCCAACCACTGAAATGAGTAAAAAATTACAATATATAGACCTTAAAAAACCTCTCCAACCTCAGGGGTAGAATCCCTAAGTTGAGGAGTAGTTTCACCAAAAGCTGAACTGCATACCTAGAGTGTAGGGAAGTCCAAATGACTCATCCCTAACTTAAGTGAACTCATTCATTACACCTCATTAAGAATTTTTACCTAATTTATTTACCATAGCTAAATTAAAAACATCATAATTACATTTACATCCATGAATTACATCAGTAAAAACATGATTTTCCAAGTTGGAAATAAAAAATACAAAGAAAATTCAGAAAAATTAGCCCCTGGTCAGGAGCATAGCGCCAACTTCAGGTCAACTTTTGAGGAGGTTTCTAATGTCCAAATTGAGATCAATGTAGCTCATTGGAAAGCCTGTCCTGTCTAGGTTCCAAAAATGTACTTGGTTTCCAAAAATGATGAGTTTTAGACCTCCAAATGTCAAATATCCCAACACTGTTCAAGAGTGCAGCGCATGCGTGAACATGAGGGAAAAGGTGTTTTTGGCCATTTATCCCTGCCAAATTGTCCAAATTTTCTTTGAAAAGTGTCAAAATTGCATGTTTAGGGGCTTCTAAATCCAATGGTGGTGGTATTTTTTCATTTGGAGGTCCCTAGAAAATGCATGCCGCTTAGGGAAAAAGTGTAGTGCCTCCTTGTAGGCCACTTTTGGAGGCATTCCCGAACTCCAAATTGAGCTCATGATAGCTTATTGGAAATATCTCGCTCTGGGATACACAATGGACCTATCAAGAACTGAAAATTATCAAGTATAGCCCCTCAAAAATTAATTCTCCCAAGACTATTAAAAAAGTGCAAAATGAGGGTGCAAAAATGTAGTGTGCTATTGCAGGAAACTTTTGGAGGCCTTCCTCAACTCCAAATTGAGCTCATGCTATCTCATTAGAAATATATCTTTGTCTAGTTATCATTTGACTTATCAAGAAAGTCATTTGGACACTCCAACTAGGAGAAACATTGATTTTACCAAGGTTACTCCAGAAGTGAAACAACTCTCTTGTAGCAACTGTATTTTTAACATTTCTCCAAAACCATGACACCTATGTAAAAACTGAAGGAGGTTTTTCTTCCTTGAACTATTATGGAAAAAAATCTCTTTCACGTTTGTAATTCATCACCATTTGGTCAGAAACATAGTTTCAATAAAACTGGCCCTATGTGTGGCAAATGATTTGTCCCTTGGAATGACTTATTGAAAAATGATGGGGACATGATGTTTATGAGTTGGAATGGCATCATACTTATTGATATGACCTCCCTTATGTGGCCTTCTCACTTCCCTCTCTTCTTCCTCCATGTAGTCTCTGTTTTCCTCCTCCATCATATTTTGGTCTAGAAACCTTAGGGATGAAGAAATAGGAGTGGGGATAGGTCTAGGAAAAATTAGGGAGATGGGGGAAGGGGTTATTGAAATTTGGGAGGTGGTAGGGGGTTAAAATATTTAGGGAATTGGGAATAGTAATTTTATTACAGGCTTTGGGTATGGGTGCCTAGGAAATTTGAAATACCTAGGACTTAGGGTTTAGGGGAAAAGGGGCTTAGGGAAAGGGATATAGTGTTGTAGGGGTAGGGATAGGGTTTATAGTTATGTAGGAAGGGAATTCAGGGTTTATGGGCATCAAATTGGGAATGAGGAGTGAAATTAGGGTTTGTAGCTAGACAAACTTCCAAATTTGCATAGAAACCAGAAACCATGAAAATTCCCTTTGAAGACTGCAAGGAGGTGGAAATATGGTCTTAATTACTTGATATTAGATGAGAAGAACACTTTTCTGAAGGTTTGAAGGAGTTTAGAGGCATTTCGGTGCTTGGAGGGCTCGCTGGACAAAAGCGCAACGCCTCACCCAGAAGCGCAAGACCCTTAAGCAAAAAGTGCAACGCCAACAACCAAAAGCGCAAATCCTATCAAAAAGTGCAGCGCTAACAACCAAAAGCACAATGCCTATCTAGAAAGTGCAACACCTCCCTGAAAAGTGTAACGCCACCCAAAATTTCGACTTTTGACCTTGCAAATCGAGTTTTTCAGTTGAGGGAATGCGAGCTTGATGTTTGAAATGAAAAATTAGCTTCTTTTTTATTTCTTGGTGGTCTTTATACTTCATGAATTTGATGTTTTGGGCCTTGGGACCCACTTTATCCTTTTAACATTCACTTTTTTGAATTTATACCCTTTTCACTTGACTTTTTTCTTTGACAAATTGACATTTGATGACTTTGAGAACTCTTTGAATTTGACATTTTTGATGCTTTGGCATGTTGGAACTCTGAGTTAGCAGCATGGGAACCATGAAATTATTACATTTTTAATAACATAAAATTACATAGTGAAAATTAAAAATGTTACATTTTTAAAACAAATTACATGCTGAAACAATAATTTCTCTTTATAGATAATCTTCATATGGTGAAGAGATTTGATTGGATCACCCTTTACTTGCTGGTCTTATGCAATGGAAATGAAGTTTTATTGGACCTTGGAAACCCTAATGACCCAATGAAACCTTGACTGACGTAATTTCATGATGACATGACTGATATGATGACATAATGACTTAGACTTCATGACTGATGTACATTCATCAAGGTATGAAAATATGCCAGCAAGTAATAAAATTTAAGGAAGAGTGATGTTTTTGAACTAGGGATACCATCAGTGACTAAATTTTTGCATGACCTAGTGGAATGATAAACAAATTCTGAGTGGGATCCTTAAAAAGATATGAAAAGAGGATTTTTGATCACTGATGGCAGGATGCAAATAATGACACTAACAGGTTGCATGTTTACCAAGTGTTTGATAGAATTTTAGTCTTGGTGGGAGATGTCAGGTCAAGTCCTGGTTCAATTTTTAGTTTTTAATATTTGTTTTCTATATCATTCATCATTTTTGGAAGTTTCACTGGCTTCTAGTCAAATTCATGAATCCTAGCCCTGAAAAAGTGGCTCATAATTCGAGGTCACTAGCATAGAACTGACTGGAAATTTCCACAGTCGATGGTAGGAAAGCCTATGGGAGCGACTGGAGGCTTAAAATTTCTTGCATTCCTTGGCAAGGGAGCTGCGAAGGCTCTATTTCAGTGAATAAGAAATTTATCTCAGGTTTTGGACACCTGGAGGGGTTGGGTTTCTCCTGGAGGTCCTGCAACATCCGAGGGAATTCAATAAGGTCTTAAGTTTTCGACTCCATTTCCTTAAGGTCATATAGGAGGTTGGGTCTTATCATAGTGACCTTTAGCTCATGTTTACCCTAGACAAGTCGATGAAAGCGGGTAAATATGGGAGGAGTGGGTTACAAGGTAGTATTAGAGTGGGTTGCACTCTCTTTGGGCTATTCTGATGTTTTCAAGGTTATATTTTTCATGCATGGGGTCATGGTATACAATTGATATGGTCATTCATGTTGTTGATATATTTATTTGATTATGATTATGTATATATTAGAATGATACATGTTAATGTGGACTGATCTTGCAGGTGAGATAAGCCTCCCCTAAACATTAGTGAGGTATGGATTTTATTTTGGTATCTATTTGGTTTATCTGATATAGCATACTTGCAGGAAGAAGAGAATCAAAGATGACAAGAAAAATAGTAAACTATAGTTCCCGTGACTCTCCCTACAGATCAATTGGGAAACAAGGAGATGTGTATTCTCCTGGTATAACATATTGTTAGGTCCCTATATTACTAGTGTAGTCCCTTATTGTTGTTAGTGTAGCCCCCTTATGGTTATTGTTGTACCCCTGTAACCCCCATATTGTTATTTTTCCCTTACATCATTATTGTTAGGTCGACTAGGATTATATTGTGACCCCATGGACTCCTATATATAAAAAGGAGGTTTTGTCATTTGCATCATCAAAGAATTGTTCATTTATGTAATGCAAAGGATGTTACACCCTCGAAGTGGCTTATTTATAAGGCGTTGATCTCTCTTTTCTTCTATTTTTGGAGTTGTTTCCATAACATTTGGTATCAGAGCTTTGGATTCTAGGGTTTCGCTGCTCCAAATAGGTCATCGTGGAATTTGTGCTATAACTATTTTTATATGAAGTTTCAGAAGCTGAAATTTGTACCACGTGAAGATGAAATCCTGAGGAACTTTGGGTAAAATTTTTAGATCTTTGTTCGCAATATTTTCTGAGATATGATCTGTGGAAGTTAGGGTTTTTGCAGGCTCACAAATTTCATCTAAAAGAGGTGACCTTGGGAAAATCTCCATAACTCTCTCTTTGAGCATCAGATTGGAATTATGTAAAAAGTGGCCAAAAGAACACAGACTGTAGTTTCTTTTATATCAATTTCAGAGCCAAAGGAAGAAACAGTGACAGATGGCATGCCATACAAGTTCGCTCTACTGAACCAGTCCATAATTAGGACATTGTGGGAGATTGGGTATAACTTTGTATTGAAGCATCCAAATCAGGTCAGACCTGTGGCATTCAAAAGAAGATTCAGAGGGCTACTATATGACGAAATTTTAGATATTTAAGATCTGAAATCAAAGAGATAATTTAGTTTCAATATCGATCTCCTCAAAATCAAGAAAAAGGTGTGTATTTTTTTCAAATTGCATAAATCTTGTTTGAAAAATTAGTTTCAAGTGATTCCAAGGGGATATTGAAGAATAGATATCAGTATTGGGTTATAAAATTCCCCCTAAAAAGAATTCAACCCCCATTAATCCCTCAGAATACTCTACTATGACTCATGAAGATGAAGAAGTGCAACATGATATATCAAAATTACAAGAGCAAGTGCACCAAATTTCGCTCTCGCAAAGAGCAACAAAAAATGAAATGGAATTTTTGAAGAAATGCATGGAAGCAAATATGGATGGTTTGAAGAAGGGATTGGAAGGTAATATGGATGGTTTGAAGAAAGGCATGGAAGCTAATATGGAGGTTTTGAAGAAAGGCGTGGAAGCTAAGATGGATGGTTTGAAGAATGGCATGGAAGACATGGAAGAAAAAATGAAAGACAACATGGAAGACATGAAGCATGATCTAAAAGCAGACATGGAAGGTTTGACAAAGTTGATACATGGCATGCTTCCTAATGGAAAAAATACAGTAGAGGAAACTCATGATGAGAACAAAATAAATGTTAGTCGTGAATTAATGAACTCTAATGTTGGATCGAAGACCCACCATATTCCAAAGATCGATATGAGGAAGTTTGATGGCAAGGATCCCGTAACATGGATACTACAGATGGAGCAATATTTTGATCTCGATAATGTGCAAAACACACAAAAGGTACGCCTTACAACTTTATATTTAGAAAAAAATATATTTGTATGGTATCGATGGCTTTGCTCCCGTAAAAAAATTGTCACTTGGTCAATTTTTACGGAGGAAATGATAGCACTTTATGAGGATACAAATAGCAACACCTTCTTTAGCCAATTGATAAATCTCAAACAAAAGGGTTCAGTGGTGGAGCACATTGAGGACTTCCAAAAATTGAATATAAGGGTAGCTGATATTCCAGAGGAACACATTATTTATGTGTTCATAGGGACTTTAAAGGATAACATCCAACATGAGATTCGCCTTTGGGAACCTTATTCATTAGAGAAGGCTTTCAGGTTGGCAAGTAAAATTGAATGTAAAATTATGGCGACAAGGAAGCCTACCACTCACATCTATAAATATGCAAGTGTTGCTACTCCTAGAATTCCACAAGCTACAAGGTTGACACCACAACAATTGGAAGAAAAAAGAGAAAACGGGCTTTTCTACAGTTGTGATATCAAATACACTAAAGGTCATAAGTGTGTTGAGAAGAAATTATTTTACATAGATTGTGAGAAGAGGAAGAAAATTAACAAGAAACTTCAAAAGAAGAGGATATACACCAAGAACAAACCCTAGAGAAAGAAGAAATGAGTTCGACCATATTCTTAAATGCATTGGTAGGAATTACCACTCCTCAAACTCTCAATATAGAAGGACACATCAAGAAGAAAAAGGTAATAGTGTTGATTGGTTCAGGTAGTACCCATAATTTTATTCATTGTAGGGTAGCCAAGGAATTGAATTGCTTCCTATACCCAACACCAGAGTGTCAAGTGATGGTTGCAAATGGAGGAATTATAAATTTCTCTGGAAAATGCAATAATATCAAGATAACCATGGGATAATATGTATTGAATAGTCCAATGCTTTCCATTCGAATGGGAGTTGATGATGTTGTACTAGGAGTACAATGGTTATAATCTTTGGGGACGACAACTTTTAATTTTCAAGAAATTTTCTTGAATTTTTTTCCGGAAGGAAAGGAAGTTGAATTACGGGGTATCCCAGGGAATCCAGGATAGATAATAAGCTCTAATGTCATGACAAACCTTATTAAAAAAGAACAATGAGGCATAATTGCACAATTATGCTCACTAGAAGTTTCAACATCAAAATCATCTAATTCTCCAGATCTCCAAAAAGACTTGGAAAAACATTCCAAGGTGTTTGAAACTCCCAAAGGACTCCCACCTATTCGTGATCATGATCATGCTATTCATTTTATTCTAGTAAGTGTTCCTCCAAACATCAGGCCTTACATATATCCTTATGTCCAAAAGAGCGAAATTGAACGTATGATTGCAGAAATGTTAGAGGTTGGTATAATACAACCTAGTCAAATTTCTTTCTTTGCTCCAATATTATTGGTGCACAAGAAGGATGGATCATGGCACATGTGTCCGGATCATAGGGAGCTCAATAAGCTAACTGTTAAAGATAAATTTCCCATTCCTGTGATTGATGAATTATTGGATCAATTACAAGGAGAAATTTATTTTACCAAGTTGGATCTTCCTTCAAGATATCGTCAAATTAGAATGAAGACTGAAGATATTCCGAAAATAGCATTTCAAAATCATGAGGGTCGTTATGAATTTTTGGTCATGCCTTTTGGCCTTACCAATGAACCTTCTACATTTCAAGGGTTGATGAATTCCATTTTCAAACCCTTCCTTAGAAATTTTTTTGTAGTATTTTTTGATGATATATTAATCTACAACAGGTCTTGGAAGGATCATGTTCAACATGTTGACAGGGTGCTCAAACTATTGGAGGAGAAAAAATTATATGCAAAATCCTCCAAATGTTTCTTTGGAGTACAAGAGGTGGAATATATGGGTCATATTGTATCTCACGAGGGTGTTAAGCTAGACCCTAACAAAATTAAAGCCAATAAGGAATGGAAATTTCCCACAACAATAAAGCAATTGCGAGGATCTCTTGGGTTAACAGGGTATTATCACAAGTTTGTTAAGAATTATGGGAGAATAACAACACCTCTAACAACATTATTGAAGAAATATGCATTTTCATGGACTCCTGAAGAAACTAAGGCCTTTGAACATCTTAAGGATGCAATGTGCCTAGCATCGGTATTAGCTATGCCAGACTTCACAAAAACCTTTGTTGTGGAATGTGATGCCCTAGGAAATGGAATTGGTCCTATTGTAATGCAACAAGGAAGTTACATTGCTTTTGAAAGTCGTCCAATCAAAGGAAAGTATTTACAAAAAGCTATTTATGAGAAGGAAATATTGGCAATACTACATGCACTAAAGAAATGACGACATTACATAATGGGAAGACACTTCAAGGTAAAAACTAATCATGATAGTCTTAAATAATTTTTGGATCAAAGACTATCTTCAGAAGAGTGGAAAAAATGGGTCACCAAGGTGTTGGGTCATGAATTTGAAATCATCTACAAAAAAGGGAAGCTAAATGTTGTTGCTGATGCACTCTCAAGAAAGGATGAAGAGGTGGAAGCATTGCTTTGTGCCATTTATATTATCCAAACAGATTGGATAACCGAAGCAAGGGATGAATGGAAAAAGCACGAAGAAGTGTGGACACTCATTCAAAAGTTGCAACAAGATCCTAGTACATATGATACATTTAGTTGGAAAAATTATTCCTATTGGTATAAATATTGCTTATATCTTTGTAAGAATTCCCAACTAAAACAAAATATTTTTTTGGAATTGCACACTTCTCCCTTAGGAGGACACTCAGGAATTTTAAAAACTTACCACAGGGTGAAGAAAGATTTTTTTTGGGATGACCTTAAATCTAATATTCAAAATTTTGTGGCATAATTTTTGGTTTTCCAGCAAAATAAAGAGGAGACAATTTAGACCCTAAGTCTTCTACAACCTTTAATATCCATTCCAAGCCAACATTGGGAGGAGATTTCAATGGATTTTGTCACAGGTTTACCTAAGTCCGAAGGAAAGAATGTCATCATGGTGGTATTTGATAGAATTACCAAGTATGTACACTTTTTTGCATTATCTCATCCATTTAAAGCAAGTACAGTTGCTACTGCATTTATGGAAACAATTCAAAAGCTACATGAAAACCCAAAGATTATTATAAGTGACAGAGATCTCATTTTTACTCGAAATTTTTGGACGGAATTATTTTCTTGTTTGGCTCCTCAACTAGATCATAGCTCATCTTATCATCCTCAATTCGATGGGAAAACTGAGATAGTGAACAAATGTTTGGAAGGATATCTTCGTTGTTTTGTATCTGATAAAAAAACACAATGGGTCAAGTGGTTACCTATGGCTGAATGGATGTATAAAAATTCCTTCCATACTACAGCAAAAATGACCCCATTTATGGAACTTTATGGATATCATCCACTTTCCATCACATCATCTTTAAGAGAAATTTCTAAGGTTTAAGCTGTGAAAGATCACATCGAGCATCAACAACAAGTTCTCCAACTCTTAAAGGATAACCTAAATTTGGCACAAAAGTGAAAGAAACAACAAGCATATCAACATCACAGCGAGAGAAGTTTTGATGTAGGAGACTGGGTAATTTTATGGATACAACCATACAAACAAATTTCCCTCAAGCAAGCTAAGAAGGATAATAAATTATCACTAAAGTACTATGGTCCTTACAAGGTGTTGCAAAAGATTGGTACTTGGCATTGGAGCTTCCTGCTTCTTCTCGAGTGCATCCAATTGTCCATGTTTCATGCTTAAAGAAGGTTATAGGTGACAAACGTCCAGTTCAAACAATATTGTTAGAACTTAACGAGGAAGTAAAAATAATATTGGAACTGAAGGAGAGTGTTGTATTAATCCGTCTTTCGGACAAGACCGATCTCTCTAGTACAAAAGGTAACTAGCAACAAACACCCAATTATACTAATCTCTCTCTAAGCATATGCAATTTATAAAAACACTTTACGGGTGCAAGGCCTACCTTATATCCAACGCTTTGCTTGCTTACTTGATTTTGTTGAAGTCCTTCCCGTGCACTGAAAGAACGTCCTTTGTATATCTGCAATCACAAACAAGGAAAAAGATTAAGCAGCACCTGTATAGACATTATCATAAATCATGCTTATCATAATGATCAAGGAATTTATGAAATAAACCACAAATTGACAGTTTAATGAGAGAAATGAGTATATTTGTATTAACTTTAAAGATAGAAAACCTTTACAACCTGTGCCTTGATGTTGTGCAGGTCCTCCCGGGGTCCGAAGCAGGAATCTCCTTTACTCTGACAAGCATTGCACTCTTTGAACTAAGACAAATGAGGATAAGTGATTTAACCTCACAGAAAGTCTTAAGTTACTCAAGTCTAAAACTCAACAGCATTACTTCAAATCTCATAAGCTTCAACTCCCTTTGAGGCTACCCAAGGCCTCTTTTTATAGTGAAAGAGAGGAGGTTTCTAGTTCCAAATATGAAGGGATAGAATCCTCCTTCAAAGGGATAAGCTCCTTACATCAAGGGGTTAGCTCCATTTAGAGAGGGATGCATGAACCAGCTTCAAAGCGTATCCATTCCGAGAATTCCCGTCTAGAATCTTCTAGAATTCACCTGGAATTCACTTTTTAATCTTCATTTTCTCGCCTTTTTATGTTTGACAGAGGTCCGCACCCATTACACAAAGAACGTGCGGTATGGTTCCGCATGCAGGCTGAGCTTTAGGTGCGGGACCGCAGGGAATGCATAGAGAAAGTGCGATACCAATTCTTTAGGGGATTTTAAGGATTTTCTTCTGATTTTGAAGCTTGATATGAGGAGTTGGTATATTAGACTTGCAAAAGGAGGAAGTATGAGTAATAATGAGCTCATACGGTCAGCAGAATGTCAAGGTGACAAACTTTTCACATAACGTAGAGGGCATGTTAGGTCCCTATTACTAGTACCCTTATTGACATAGTAGCCCCTTATGGTTCTTATACCCCCCGTAACCCCATATTGTTATTGTTCCCTTACATTATTATTGTTAGGTTAGTGATTATACGTGGACCCATGCACTTCTATATAGAAAGGAGGTTTTGTAATTTGAATCATCTAAGAATTTTTCATTTATGTAATGTATTAGAGGTTTCCCCCTTGAAGTGGCTTATTTCTAAGGCATTGATAACTCTTTTCTTCTATTTTTGTGGAGTTGGTTCCATAACACAGACACTTTGAGGAGATTGAGGGAAGAGATCAAAAGTTTCAAAGCACAAAATGACAGGTTAGTTGAGGCTAAGGAAATACTTACAAGGGCTCAGGAGAAGCAGGTAGAAGTCAATGTAGCGATTCTTAAGAGCTTGTTAGAGTTACAAAAACATGGACAGTTCAGGGTCAGTCAAGAGCAGGAAGAGAATACTAATTGAGCCTATGGTAGTACTTCTCGGTCCAGATATAGGTTGGATGGAGGGGACATAGCTAGAGGCAAAAAATCACTAGATAAACCTGAAAGGAGGACTAGTATGTAAGGGCATCATTCTAGTTCCTCATTCGGGAGACATCATCACAGTCATCACGATCATCATCCTTATAGGAGGAAGGAGTATTTTCCATAGGAGTTCAAGAAAGTGAATCCTCCTACATTTGATGGAGAGATGAAGAAGTAAGGATATGTAGAGGCATGGTTTCTTAGGATGAAGAAATTATTTAGATTGCATAGCTATTCAGAGAACATGAAAGCCAATATATGCACCTTTAGTCTTAAAAGGAAAGCAGATATATGGTGGGAATATGTAAAGAATGTCAAGGGTATTCGAGAAGAAGACTTGATTTGGGATGAGTTTGAGAGAGTATTCCAGAAGAAGTACCTATTAGAGAGATACTATGATGACAAAGCTAAGGATTTTTATGAGCTACAAATGGGTTCTATGACATATGATGAGTATACTAGTAGGTTATTGGAGATGTTGAGGTATGTGCCTTATCTCAAGGATGAGAAGGATAATATTCATAGATTCATTAGTGAATTTCCTAGATATTTTGAAGTGACCACTGAGGTGAGGAAGACCTCAGGATGTAGGTGAGAAAGAAAACATAGTTCCTTACAATAATTTCAATGCAGTTAAGAAGGGACATGGGTCTCAAGAAACTAGAGGTGATGGTAGGGGATCGTTGCAGTATTGGATATGTGGCAAAGATCATCGCAAGAAGGATTTTCCATTGTACCAGGGTGGTAGGCCTCATATCTATAGTTCTTAGGAGGTGCAAACAATTGGGGATGTTATTCATAGCATTCCTCAGATTTATGCAGCTATGGAAAACAAGAAGACAGATCATCCGACATCCATTATTGAGATGGAAGGTAAGCTCTTTGGTCAAGTTGTTTCTATTTTGATTGATCCTAGATCTAATTATAGTTATGTTAATCTTGAACTAGAAGATAAGTATGTCTTCAAAAAATAAGTGCATGCAGAGTCTTATTTGGTGCAGCTCGCTATAGGTACTAAGAAGAGCGTTCATAATTGGGTAAGAGCTTGTGCATTTGAGTTGAATGGTATGCCTACAGAAGCACATTTGAATGTAATGTCATTGGGATTGTATAACATGCTTTTGGGTATGGATTGAATGTATATTCACAAGATCAAATTATGTTGTTACAACAAGGCTATTGAGTGCCTGGATGATAATGGGGAAAAGAGAATCTTGCAAGGAAAGAAGAAGCCTACATCAGTTAGGATGGTCACAACTATCCAGTCTAAGAACAATTGTTGGAAGGGGTGTGTGATGTTTGTAGTTCATTTTTCCAATTACAAGGGTAAGGATGTTGAAGATGCAGAAATATTCAATATGTACCATGTATTGCAATAATTTCAGGATGTATTCCCAACAGAGATTCTAGATTTTCCTCCTCATAGGGAGGTGAAATTTTCTATTGATTTGGTATGAGGGGAAACACCAACATCAAATGAACCTTATAGGATGTGCAATGAAGATTTAGTAGAGTTAAAGTTGCAGCAGAAGGAAATGCTTGATAAGGGATACATTAGGCCAAGTGTATCACCTTGGGATGCGCCAATATTGTTTGTGAAGAAGAAGGATGGTACTCTCAGGTTGTGCATTGATTACAGGTAGTTGAACAAGGTGAAGATCAAGAACATGTACCCATTTCCAAGGATTAAAGACTTACTTGGTCAGTTGAAGAGAGAAACAATGTTATAAGAGATTAATTTTAGATCAGGATACCATCAAGTACGCATCAAAGAAGAGGGCATCTAAAAGACTGTTTTCAGGACCATGTATGGGAATTATGAGTGTTATAGTTTCTTTTGGTTTGAATAATGCCCCAGCTAATTTTATGTGCTCGATGAATAGTGCGTTGCATCCTTATCTAGACAAGTTGTTTATTGTATTCATTGATGACATCTTGATATATTCTAAGAATGAGGAAGAGCATGTCGAGCATTTAGAAACATTGTTGAGGTTGCTAAGAGAGCATCAATTGTATGCCAAGATTAGCATGTGGAGTTTATTTCAGACAAACGTACATTGTTTGGGACATGTTGTTTCCAAGGAAGGCATGGAAGTAGATCCATAAAAGATAAAAACTATCATGGAATGGGAAACTCCTAGAAATGTGGATGAAGTAAGATCATTCATGGGGTTAGCAAGTTGTTACATGAGGTTCATCAGGAAATTCTCACCCATTTCATATCCTATTACATCATTGAAAAGAAAAGGTAAGAAATTTGAATGGACAGAGGAGCATGCAACCAATTTTGAACAACTGAAGAAATTGTTGACAAATGCTCCAGTGTTAAAGATTGCAAATAAGAATAGAGAGTTTGTAGTGTGTATTGATGCTTGCAAGAGAGGGGCTTGGTGGAGTACTTATGCAAGAGGGAAAGGTAGTATGCTATGAGTCTAGGAAACTATATGAGCATGAGCAGAACTATGTGACTCATGATCTTGAGTTGGAAGCCATTATTCATGCCTTAAAGACGTGGAGGAATACTATTCTTGGTAGGAGGTTTGTATTTATGATAAATCATAGTGGGTTGAGATACATTTTTGACCAACCAAATTTGAATGCCATACAAGCTAGATGGTTGGAAAACCTTACTCAGTTTGTCTTCGATATCATATAAATCAAGGGTAAGGAGAACAAGGTGGCATATGCTCTTAGAAAGAGAGTACACGTGAACCATGTTGTATTTATGAATTATTATGGGACATATTTATAGGATCAAATATTATAGGCAGGACCAGAAGATGACAGGTACAAGGTGTTGAAAATGGAATCAAGAAATCCTGATTTAATTTTCCCTTGAATTAAATTAGGAGAAAATTGTAATTACACATCACAAGGCAACAAGAAAGTGTTAACTAAGCTAGTTTCACTTAGTTAGATCAGTTGATTCGAGTTGAGACCCTAACGTGAGTCATGTAGAGTGTCTCCTAAATTTTTGGACCCTAGGTAGAGTTTAATTTGAGTTGTAATAATTTAATTCAGTTAAACTGAGTTAAAGTCAGTTCCAACTGTTGGAGGAACTAGTGGGAGGCCTAGAAGTGGGGTGCATCTTCAGTGTTCAACCAATTAACTGATAAATAAACCATAATTAACTCATGCATGCCTGGAATATGAGTTACCCAGTTGAGATTAGAGTTCAAGGGCAGTGCACTATCGGTTGTATAATCATCCAAATTGTAAAGGTGGTGCATGCAGTCAAAGTAAGGCCTATAATGGATTTCATATATGTGGATGAGTATTTTCCCTAATTAATAGGGGTTAATTCCCAAGAAACAACACAAGGAAATAGGGACTTGGGCTAGAAGAAAATTGGTAAGTATTGGCCAAGGCTTGTAGGAAGCAGTGATATAGATAGAGATAGTGCAGAGATTGCCGGGGCATGAGAAAAGCATTGTAATCTTCTCATATTTTCTGAATAATTTAATATACGAGTAGTAGGGGTTTTTAGTTGTGTCTTTCCCTGGAAATCACTGTGTTATGTGTTGATTGTGGTGTTAGCCACCTTGTGTTAACACCTATAAAATTTGTTATAGCAAAAGATGCATAAGACTTTTTTAGAAATTTTACTACTAAAAAGTGTTGGCTCTTGAAGACTCTAGATGGCCTCCTGCCTCTATCCCAAATCTTCACTATTGTGCCTATTCTACATCCAGAAATCCTGCAGATTTCCAAGACAAATTACTACTGCAAACATCATTTTTCCCCCTTCCCCTCTTCCAAAACTAACCTCTTGTTCTCTCCTTTTCCCCCATGAAATGCCTCTTTTTCATGATTTTTCTCTTTCCCCTTCATCAGAAACCCTTTGATAAGGTTTAAAGACTCCTTATTTGCCTTATCAGAACCCCTCTAAACCTTTGAAAATCATCAAAAATCCATAAAAATCATATTTTTTATGTATTGTGAACTTAAGCCCCATTGGGCTAAGATTTTAACCCCCCCCCCCTCCATACGCCCAGCTTCCAGGATCGAGCACTAGTCCTTTAAGCGCTTATCGTGTCGCCCAATCACCTTTAGCCCCTTCCTCCATAAGCCCCCGGTCATACTACCCTTCATATAACCTTCGGCCCCGCGGACGGGCTCCTATCTGCTTCAAATAAAATATTTCTCAGCCAAAGTTTAAAACCTTGGTTATGTATTAAAACTCGTTGGTTTTATTATATTTTATACCTCCACCAGACCGAAGTTCAAAACTTTCTCCACCATTGATCTGATCTGCAGATCAACGGTGCGGAGTCTATCACCCCGGTGGTCCCCACCATCCACTAACCGATTGTAAAACCGCGCGGTATTCATCGCACCGCCTTTGGGGCAAGGGTGGTTTTTTCCCAATCGGCAGCGATTCCATACGTTGGCCGGCGCATGTCCCGTGTACTATTTGAAAACCGCCCCCCCCATCGCACATTAAAGTTCGGAAGCAAACCCGGTGCGATATTGCTGTACACCATCCGATCTGAGGCCGCCCATCCGACGACTATCGCTCTCCAAAGATGCCCGATAGTTAACCGAGCTACGACGCGGCATTCAATAGATCTTCGCCGTCGATCTGATCTGTAGATCGACAGCCCATATTCCATCGCCCTGATTCATCGCCCAGTCAACGTTTTCCACTTTGACTTCCCGTTTCCACTCTCGACCGTCGATCTCTGCGCGATCAACGACTCTGATTTAACATTTCTTCCGCCTTCTCTATGACTTCTCCCGATAAATCCTGATCGTTGGATGACACCATCCAACAGCCATGCTTCCTCCACATGCCTTCTGCAGCAATAAACCTATATATGCAGGATTTTTAAATATTTGTTTGTATTTTTCAGGGTTTAAATGATTTTCTCGCCATTTTTGAAGAAAATTCGAAAGAAGAGGGTGACGATCCTCCTGCCTTCGATTCACCAAAGAAAATCATCACAGCGTGTTAAAACCATGTTTTCATCAATCGTTCATGAAGCATTGATGCTACATAACCCTGCGCAGCCCTGTATATCAGAAAAACCATTAATCAGGCACAGTCAGAGAGTATCAGTGACAAAGATCAAAATGAACCAGGATAGAGGATGAAAGGCATATTTCCAGGGATCACGGCTAAGAATGTTTATCAAAAGCCTAATCCCTGATTTAAAACACAGTTTAAAGAAGATCTTAAGTGTTTTATCAACAGGAGCGCTTCCTCCGCCACATCTGAGGCAAATTGATTCCTCCCAGCTACTAAAATGCCACCTGTACCTCAAAGTATTCAATCAGAGGCTGAATTTATTGATCAGGATCAGATATTTGTCTCAAAACGCAGCCAAAGAGGAATCTCTGCCAAGGAAATTAATGACAAACATCTGCAGAGTTACTTCGACGCCACACAGAGCCTCAAAGGTCAAAAAAAGTTCCCACCGAACTTAAACTTTATGTAAAACATTTAATACAGAGTGCACCCATGTAAGTTTCTTCATTGAGCCCCTCAAAGGCCAAGAAGCCATTAAGTCTGTATTAATTGTAATTGGAGATCTTTTATCAGATCTCACCTCCTCATTCTTCTATATATACTTCTGCAGAAGATGAGTGAGGGGTTTGTTGTTGTTTGATCACCAGTTTTAATACTGAAACTCTCTGAAATAAATACATAGTTCGTTGAAGTTGAAGAAGAAACTGAAGTCTTGGAAACCTTGATGATGTTGTTGCATGCTTGTTCCTGAGAAGGCTCTATCATTGGATCCATGAGCTTGGATGTTGGTGAAGTATTCTGAACTGTTTTATGTTTTCCCCTGTTTTCATTATGTTCCATAATTTCTTACTACAGTAGGTTGAAAGTTTTAGGCTAAGAAATGACTCTTGGAAGCACCTTAGACCTGTTCATCCTTCACTGTTTTATGTTTTCTTCTGCTGAGGTATTTTAGAGTCTTCAATCTCTCTCTTTAGTCCTCATGCTTGTTTATTTATATAATAGCTCAAATAGTTGATTTCAGCATGATTTATGGTTCTCCCTGCTTGTCTTCTATCACTTGAAAGCTCTTATTGAAGTCTCCCTTTGAAGTACCATTGTTTTAAGTTAGTCAAAGAGGTCTGTTTCGATCTTGCCCTTTGTCATTGCTTGAACAGTTGTTTTGAAGGTATTTTATAGTTGTAATCATAGATGTATTAGGTGTTCCCTCTTCTATGACTGCAACTATCAGTGAATATTTTATGTTTTCTAAGTCATTTGAAATAAAATATTTGAGGAAATAGGGTGTTCCCTGAATCTTAGATTTCATTTTGAAAGTTGTCTTGAAGTCATTATTTGCTTAAAGAATGTTTGTAGAATTTATGGTTAGCCCTATCTATCAAATATTTCTTTATTGTTCAAGTTATGTTTTCAAGTTCCCTTCGTTGAGAATTAAACTTCTCTTTCCAAATCATTGATGTCCATCTCATTCCAAAACCAAAGGATCTTGTGGCCAAGTTAGATTTGCCCTCTGATATCCCATATCCATTGATGAGTATGTTATGACCTCTTTTTGAATCCATTTCCCAATGAACCAGATGTTCCTTCATTCTATATATCTTTCCTAGGCCTTTCATGTTTTGCTGTATCAATCCAACCAACCAAACAAACAAACACCTGCACTTAATAACTAGTCTAAAATCCATATTCTAAGCACACAAGTTAAACCTTTGCAAACAAACATTCGAGAGATCCCTCTCTGAGAACAGGAGGACTAGATCCTGGGACTCTAAAGATTGGTTCTGATGTTGCCTTGTCTTTTGATTTTCCAAACTATCAAAACACGGGACACCAACATAATGGCGATCACGGTGGGACATACTGAGAATATAATGGTTTGAAAACTTTTCTTCAAACTTTTTAGGCCCAGTATAACATAAGTAACCTTCTTCAAGCACTACCAAGCAATGGTAATCATGATAGGACTTAATTGAATCAGTGACAAACTAAGTAACCCTTAGGATTCTCATTAAACCTTATCAAACCTTGAAGGAAGCAGTTACCAAGCCATAAGAGTGAACTCTGTATGTTTTGACACCCTAGCTAAGTGTTAAGTCAGATTTAGGACACTCTCATAACCTATAAGATCAAGAAACTCATAAAAAACCCAAAACATTTCAGTTTGGTTTCATAATAAACATGGTGGTGGAACCATAAAACATTTTACCTTTACAAAGGCTAAATATTTTCCACTTGGTGACTCCACTGGCCTCTAGTAGGCCTATTTCTTCATTAGTCCTTGTAAGCTCTCCTAGGAATGCATTGAGCAAACCCAATCATGCTGTTGGTGGACAACAAGACTTCAAAATCTTCCACCTGGCGACTCCACAATTCCAAAAGACCTAATGACTCCACTGGTAGAAGACTCTGAACTGGTTGAATAGACGCAGTGACCTCTTTCTTGATTTATAAAATGATTCCAAGGATACAACGAAGGTATGCCCCAATGAGAAGGGAGCATATCCCTGGATTCCCACAAAAAATGCCTGAAGTAGATTGATTAGAAAACTTACCTACCTTTCAGGGTGAAAATGTTGATAACCCCTTGCTAGATCTCATCAAGTTTCATATACATGTGTGGAAGTTCAAGGTTCAATGGCACGAAGACTGCCTAATGAAAATGTTCATGGAAACATTAAAAGGAAAAGCTAGGAATTGGTATGAATGGTTAGAACCCAAAAGTTTGTTTTCTTTAAAAAACATGCACCAAGTATTTTACAAGAATTATAAAGGAAACTCTCCATCCTTGTCATGGGATTGTTTTGATCAATCTCAGAATATCATACAGTACCTGTTAGATATTGATGTGGATTTGGTTAATATGCATCCTGAAGATCTGTTAACAGCCATTCAAGAATTTCATATGCATCCTAGCTATCACAAGAACATGGATGAAACAGCTGAGGAAGAAAATAGTCAAGAGACCATAGATATTCCTGAAAACTCAGGTGCTGATCCGTCATCCCTTACAGCTGAGGCTCAAGAAGACATCGAGCCTCAAAATCAGTCTTCACAGGAGACAGAGAACTGTTGTACTCATGTTCAAAGGAACATAGAAACATCCTCCCCTTTGACAGAGAAAGAGATAGATCAGACTATTTATAAACAGTCAGTCTCTGAAACTTTATTCAAAACAAACACTCATGCCCATTCACATAATGAACTTTGTTGTAAATATTTGGAAATTTATTCTGTAAATCAAAATAAAGAAAGACCTGCTGAT
Source organism: Pinus albicaulis (assembly GCA_034641835.2). Taxonomy (NCBI): domain Eukaryota; kingdom Viridiplantae; phylum Streptophyta; class Pinopsida; order Pinales; family Pinaceae; genus Pinus; species Pinus albicaulis. Next base: position 22,531 of record JAXQQM020061863.1, on the reverse strand, counting down.
AACCCAGTATGTTTGATTGGTATTATTACTTATATTTATGATTCTCCTAACTTTGATCTATCTAGTGATGATACTTCCCAAACATAAGTTAATTTTGCAGGGTCATCATTAGTAGATTTATGGGAGGAAGATCAGTTTCTTCAAAAAAGTAATGAACCAGTGCAGAATATCTATGATACTGATGACGAAATTTTTCAAAACCTAGAAGTAAGTAAAGATTTATTGGATCTTTTCTCTGCTTCATCTCAGATCATCAGTAATAGTTTCCATGTGATTGGGAATCAACAGACTTTCAGCTCAAAGGTTGAAGGGGAAAGCAATGAAGAAATTTTTGAGCAATTTGAAACCAAGAAGCCTTCTCTTAAAAAAGAAGAAGCAATAGAACAAACCCCTGCTCAAGAATACATTGATCTTTTCACAGAGCTCAGCCTATTAAATCATAATATCTCAGAGCTACAAGAAGACAACACTGTAATATATTATGAGTCCTCCAGTTCAGATAATAATGAAGATGAGGAAGTTTGTCTTCCTCAAAAGAATCTTTGCCTTAATCCAGTGGAGAAAAAAGAGATGATCCTGGTTGAAACACATCTTCCAAATACTCTTAACCAGGGACTATTTCAAGATCCCTATTCTCACTTCTTGAAGGAATTTGAAGAAGGGATCAAGGTCATTAGGAGTAGTGTATTACCAAAAGCAAGAAGATTATTTAACACTACTGCTAAAAAACAAAAAGAATGGCAGTGGCCCTATTTTTCCAGCCTGCCCAAGGAGATGAAGAAGGACCAATCATGGAATCATTTGCTGGATTGGTTGTACTAGAAAAGAGAGTTCATCAGCTAAACATGTAAATACTTCAAGATTATATTAGGTTAGATAGGAATGTCAATAAAGCTCGGTTTTGAGCATGTAGTTAGTTGTTGTTTTCTGCTTTGAAGAAAAATCAAAGAATCAAAAATACAAAAACAAAGAAAGAAAGAAAAGAGGGAAAATTGTGAAAACAAGAAAGGTATAGCCCCATACCAAAAAGAGAAACAAATTCTGAAAGTGTGCAAGCTTAAATGCCACTCCTGAATAACACACTTCTAGTTAGTCAAACAACCTCAACTTGACTAATTAGCTTTAAATTTTCTGCTGATAGGATAGTGAATTCGATTTGCCAAACTATTTAATCTTGGCTTATCAGTAGATAGTTTAGGATAGAAATTAAAGGTTCAAATATGTTCAAAATATGTACCTAAGTTTCCAAAAAGAGATGACTCAAATCTGTTTCAAATTTTGAGTCAAAAAGAAGAAAATCTGGTTCTAATTAGCTCAAAATCTGAACTGGAGAAAAAGGAAGAAACAGCTCAAACAAGAGCCAAAACAGAGCTGTAAAAAGAGAAGGCCATGATGAGAAATTTTCAGATCTTAGGCCTTCCAATTTGATTTAATTTTCTGTAAAATAAATTTCTGTGTGCAGCTTGTTTTCATGCCATGGACCAGCATCAAGTTAGACTGTTCAATCCTGAATTGAATGCTTTTCAATTTCTGTTCTAGAATTTATAGAATAAAAATCTGTTAGACTGTTTAATCCTAACATATTAGTAGATAGGTAGAGAATCATCTGAACTCAAATGTTTAATCTGAGTTCAGGGAGAAATAAGGAGTAGAAATAGATTAGATTTCCTACTTTCAAAAGAATAAAATGTTGTGAAAGAGTTTGCCAATCCAAGTGCACTCTAAGGAAGAAAAAATGTTAGATCATTAGGATTGGGTAGGTAGAAAGTTTGTATTGATGAAAGATCCATTTTTTTTATGACTGCTAATATTTTTTCAGAGAAAATCATTCACAGAAAGAAAGGCAGCCCAATGGATCAGGCACAGGTCAGCCTCCCAGAGAATGCAAGTCTAAAGTTCTTGATGCCTTCAAGAAGGCACCATTCCCAAGTGGAGCTACTGTTAGCCACCTATAAAATTTATTATAGCAAAAGGTGGCTAAGATTTTTTTGAGCCTTCTAGGAACAAATTTTATTATTAAAAAGTGTTGGCTCTTGAAAACTCTAGATGGCCTCCTGCCTCTGTCCCAAATCTTCACTATTTTTCCTATTCTACATCCATAAATCCTGCAGATTTCCAAGACAGATTACTGTTGCAAACATCATTTTCCCCCCTTCCCCTCTTCCAAAACTAACCTCTTGTTATCTCCTTTTCCCCATGAAAATGCCTCTTTTTCATGATTTTTCTCTTTCCCCTTCATCATAAACCCTTTGATAAGGTTGAAGACTCCTTCTTTGCCTTATCTAACCCCTCTAAACCTTTGAAAATTACCAAAATCCAAAATCATATTTTTTATGCATGTAACTTGCCTCAAGCCAAGATTTTAACCCCCGCTCCATATGCCTGAATTGCCAGACCGAGCACTGCCACCAAGCACTCATCATTTTGCCCGATTGCGATTAGCCTTTTCCTTTAACCCCTGGGCCATATATTTTCCACATAACCTACGTCCTACGCAAGGCGCCAAGCCGCTTCGTAAAATAATATTTCAACCGAAGGTTAGAAAAATTTTTGATTTCCGTTCTATCATTTTTCTTCCGCCCGTCCGAAACAAAAACCTCTCCCACCGTCAATCCATCTACGCACGATGGCGTGGATCCCGTCACCCCGGTGGTCCCCACCATCCACTAACCGATTGCAAAAACACGTGGTATTCATCGCACCGCCTTTGGGGCAAGGGTGATTTTTTCCTGATCGGCAACGATTCCATACGCTGGCCGACGCGTGTCCCGTGTACTATTTGAAAACCGCCCCCCCATCACGCATTAAAGTTCGGCAACAAACCCGGCGCAATATCGTTGTAAATTGTCCGATCTGGGGCGGGCTATCCAACGACTACGCTCACTGAAGATGCCCGACAGTTAACCGGGCTATGGCGTGGCATTTAATGAATCTCTGTCGTCGATCTGATCTGCAGATCGACGGCCCACATTTCATCGCCCTGTTTCAATCGCCCAGTCAACGTTTTCCACTTTGACTTCCCATTTCCACTCCTGACCGTCGATCTCTGCGCGATCGACATCTTTGATTTAACAATTCTTCCGCCTTCTCTATGACTTCTCCCGATAAATCCTGACCATTGGATGACGCCATCCAACGGCCACGCTTCCTCCACATGCCTTCTGCAGCAATAAACCTATATATGCAAGATTTTTTAATATTTGTTTGTATTTTGCAGGGTTTAAATGATTTTCTCGCCATTTTTGAAGAAAATTCGAAAGAATAGGGTGACGATCCTCCTGCCTTCGATTCACCAAAGAAAATCATCACAGGGTGTTAAAACCACGTTTTCATCAATCGTTCATGAGGCATTGATGCCATATCGCCCCTGCGCAGCCCTACACATCAGCAAAAACCATGAATCGGGCACAGTAATAAGAGTATCAGTGACGAAGATCAAAATGAACCAGGACAGAGGATGGAAGACATATTTGCGGGGATCACGGCTAAGAATGTTTATCAAAAGCCTAATCCCCAATTAAAATACAGTTTAAAGAAAATCTTAAGGGTTTTCATCAACAGGAAAGCCTCCACCGCCACATCTGAGGAAAATTGATTCCTCCCAGCTACTGAAATACCACTTGTACCTCAAAGTATTCAATCAGAGGCTAAATTTATTGATCAAGACTAGATATCTGCCTCACAACACAACCAAAAGGTGAATTCTGCAGGCAAATTAATGAAAAACATCTGTAGAGTTACTTCGATGCCATACTGAGCCTCAAAGGTCAACAAAAGATCCCACCAAGCTTAATCTTAAAGTGCAAAACAATTAATATAGACAGAACATCTGTAAACTTCTCCATCGAGCCCCTCAAAGGCCAAGAAGCCATTAAGTCTGTATTAATTGTCCCGAGAGATCTTTTATCAGATCTCACCTCCTCATTCTTCTATATATACTACTGCAGAAGATGAGTGGTTGGTTGGTTGTTAGTTGATCACTAGTTGTAATATTGGAACTCTTTGAAATAATAGATAGTCTGTTGAAGTTGAAGAACAAATTGAAGTCTTGGAAGCCTTGATGATATTGTTGCATGCTTGTTACTGTGAAGGCTCTATCATTGGATCCATGAGCTTGGCTGTTGGTGAAGTATTCTGAACTATTTATTGTTTTCTCCTATTTTCATTTTGTTTCAAAATTTCTTACTACAGTAGGATAGAAAGTATTAGGCTAAGAAATGACTCCTGGAAGCACCTTAGACCTATTCATCCTTCACTGTTTTACGTTTTCTTCTTCTGAGGTATTTTAGAGTCTTCAATCTCTCTCTTTAGTCCTCATGCTTGTTTATTTCTATAATAGCTCAAATAGTTGATTTCAGCATGATTTATGGTTCTCCATGCTTGTCTGCTATCACTTGAAAGCTCTTATTGAAGTCTCCCTTTGAAGTACCATTGTTTTAAGTTATTCAAAGTGGTCTGTTTTGATCTTTCCCTTTGTCATTTCTTGAACAGTTGTTTTGAAGGTCTTTTATAGTTGTAATCATAGATGTATTAGGTGTTCCCTCTTCTATGACTGCAATTATCAGTGAATCTTTTATGTTTTCTAAGTCATTTAAAATAAAATCTTTGAGGAAATAGGGTGTTCCCCGAATCTTAGATTTCATTTTGAAAGTTGTCTTGAAGTCATTATTTTCTTAAAGAATGTTTGTAGAATTTATGGTTAGCCCTGTCTATCAAATATTTCTTTATTGTTCAAGTTATGTTTTCAGGTTCCCTTCGTTGAGAATTAAACTTCTCTTTCCAAATCATTGATGTCCATCTCATTCCAAAACGAAAGGATCCCGTGGCTAAGTTAGATTTTTCCTCTGATATCCCATATCCATTGATGAGTGTGTTATGACCTATTTTTGACTCCATTGCCCAATGAATCATATGTTTCTCTATTCTGTATATCTTTCCTAGATCTTTCATTTTCTGCTATGTCAACCCAACCAAACAAACAAACAAACACCTACACTTAATAACTAGTCTAAAATCCATATGCTAAGCACTCAAGATAAACCTTTGCAAACAAACATTTGAGAGATCCCTCTCTGAGAACAGGAGGACTAGATCCTGGAACTCTAAATATTGGTTCTGATGTTGCCTTGTCTTTTGATTTGCCAAACTATCAAAACACTAGACACCAACATATATTGAATTCTTTCTCTTGTATTTTTTGTGATTTTGTGACCATCTAATTGCTTTCGCTAATGAGTGGAGTTGATTCAAGCCTATTGTTTTAGTAAATTACAATTAGCAGTTTGAATCTACAAGGAATTTCTATATGGTATCAGAGCGAGAATCAAAGTAGAGAAGAGAAATCAAAGTTTGTGCAAGAGGTTTGAATTTCAAGGTCAATGTTGCAAGATTTCTCTAGGACTGAGAAGATTACTTCCATTGGACTCAGGCTCGAGTATGCTTTGGAAGGAACCAAATTTTTTTTTCCATGGAAGATCCATATGGAGGCAGTATTGGATGATAACAGGCTTCTAGGTTACATCAAGGCAGATGTAGTTAAACACCCAAAAACTGATGCTCGAGATCTCTCTCAGTTTAAGAAGGATGTGGCTAGATCCAGGAGGATCATCCTGGAGGGTGTGAGAGACCACACATTTCTTAAAATACATGGAAAAGAGACTCCCTTTGTTACGTGGAAGAATCTCAATGAAAGGAATCCAAGAAACTTTAATTGATGAAGAAATTGAAGATTGAAGACAAAAGGTATGAGGTAATATTTAGAGATGGGAAAGTCTACCTCAAGAAAATTTCTTCATGTAAAATCAAGAAATTTAGTGTTAGGATTGAGAGCCTATACACATTAGAGGAAGATGCATGCACAACCTTGAGGAGTAAGGAAGGGATTAGAGATGTTCTGGTTGAGAGGGAGCATGATTTAGCTCTCAAGAGGAAGCCTAAGATAGTTGGAAGTTGGGATGACCATGAGGATGATGATGAAGAGGATTAGAGAGAGACCTCTAGTAGGATGAGAGTTCAATCCAAGTGGGCAGAGGGAGCACATGCAACCATATCTCTAAGTATGAAGTGGGGTGATGTGAAGCAATAGTCCCAAGAGTTGCAGAAATTTGGGCAGGGTCCATTGAGGCGTTTTTTATCTCATGGATCATTACCTTGCTATGGGGGCCCACAGAATTTAGTAGAAGGAGGATAATTTCAGTTAGATATTTAGGAGTGCAGAGCAACGGTGACAATAAAGCACAAGGCTTAATAGCAGAGTCGACAAAAATACAATTTTCCTAGTAGATAGTTGTAGCTTGATTCAGTGATTATTATTTTTTATTATTCTCAGTTGCAGATGTTGCAGTATCTGCAACAACAGTGAGAGTGTTTCATGGAATACCTTCCAAAGGTGTTGGAGTAGGGTATTTTTGAATCCATTTCTTGTCGAGAGGGAGTGGTCAAAATGGCAACAAGAAAATCGTGATTTAATTTTTCCTTGAATTAAATTAGGAGAAAATTGTAATTCCACATCACAAGGCAACAAGAATGTGTTAACCAAGTTAGTTTCACTTAGTTTTCTCAATTAATTCGAGTTGAGGGCATAACTTGAGTAATGTAGAGTGACTCCTAAATTTTAGGACCCTAGGTTGAGTTTAATTTGAGTTGTAATAATTCAATTCAGTTAAACTGAGTTAAAGTCAATTCTAACTATTGAAGGAACTAATGGGAGGTTTAGCAGTAGGGTGAAAATTCAATTTTCAACCAGTTTAATTGATAAATCAACCATAATTAAATCATGCATGCATGAAATACGAGTTACCCAATTGAGATTGGAGTTCAAGGGAAATGTACTATCAATAGTATAAACATCCAAATTGTATAGGTGGTGCATGCAGTCAGAGAAAGGATTATGATGGATTGCGTATTTGTGATGAGGAATTTCCCTAATTAATAGGGGATAATTCCCAAGGAAATAGAGCAAGAAAATAGGGACTTGGGCAAGTAGAAATTGGTTAAGTATTGGCCAAGGCTTGTCTAAGAGGTAGTGAGATAGATAAATATAATGTAGAGGTTGCTCGGGCTTGAGAAAAGCATTGTAAGCTTTTCATATTTTCTGGCTAATGAAATATACAAATAGCAAGGGTTTTTAGTTGCGGCTTTCCCCAGGAAATCATCATGTTATGTGTTGATTGAATTCTTTCTCTTGTATGTTTCATGATTTCACGATCATTTAATTGTTTCCGCCAATGAGTAGAGTAGATTCAAGTCTATTGTTTTAGTAAATTATAGTTAGTAGTTTGAATCTAGAAGCCATTTCTATAGAGGGAGCTTATGCATAAGTTACAATAGGGTACAAGTGATCATGATGTGGAATATCATCTTACCATAGATGGCTTGGTGGGATTTAGGGATAAGATCAATGTTCCAAATAACATTGAGCTCAAGAAGATTATATTGAGGGAGTTTCATGTCAAGCCATATTCAGGTCACCCACGATATTAGAAGATGTTGACAACAATAAACAAGTTCTACTATTGGAAAAATATGAAGAAGGAAGTGACAAAGTTTGTGGATAGATGTTTTGATTGTCATCAAGTGAAGGTAGAGTGTAAGCATCTAGGTGGTTTACTTCTACCTATTCTAATTCCAGAATGGAAATGAGAGGTCATTTCCATAGACTTCATTACAGGTCTTTCGAGGACATCGAGGCAACATGATTCCATCATGGTTGTTGTCGACAGGTTGAGAAAGGAAGCTCAATTCATTCTAGTAAAGACTACATATTCAACTAGTGAGGTAGAACATGTCTTCATCAGGGAGATCATGAGATTAAATGGTGTTCTAAAGAAGATTGTATCAGACAGGGATGCTAAGTTCACTTCCAGGTTTTGGAAGTAATTATTTGAAGATTTGGGAGCATAGTTGGCCTTAAGTACAACTTATTATCCATAGGCATATGGATAGATAGAGAGGGTCAACAAGATTTTGAAGGATATGATGAGGATGTATGTCATGCACCAACAAAGGAGATGGGAGGAGTACCTTCCATTGGTCGAGTTTTATTACAACAACAGTTTCCAGGAGTCACTGAGGATGATTTCGTTTGAGGCACTCTATGGGTAGAGTTATAACACTCCTATAAATTGTAGTGATACAGTGAACATGGTATTTGCTGGACCAGATGTGTTGGCAGGAATGGAACATGAAATTCTATTACAAAGAAGAATCTAAAGGCAGCATAAGACATGAAGAAGAGTTATGCAGACCAACACAGTGAATTTAAGGAGTTTCAGGTTGGGGAGCATGTCTACTTGTGCATCAAGCCCAAGAAGAACTCCTTGACTCAGATCAGATCATGTGCTAAGTTGGAATCACGATATTGCAGACCTTTTGAGATCCTTGAAAGGATTGGACCAGTGGCCTACAAAATTACACCCGCTCATGTTATAGCATCATTTCTCACCTTCATATGATTCACATTGCTTTTATGGCTTTTGGCATCCGAGGCATAGACTCAACAGTGGGCTTCGTAATGTGAAGCGGCTCAGTAGCATCAGGAACTTCCTTAGCTTTCGAAGATTCCTCTCCGCCATAATCATGGGATCTCGTAGCGATATCCGCATGAGCACTCATCATAAAAATGTTCGATGGAATTTCCCCTTCCTGGGTGCCCCTAGAGGAAGCCCCAGGATTTTGGTTCGCGCCAACAACTAATTGCTGCCCTTGGGGAAAAGGGTTTGTTAACACAGCCTGGGAACTAGAAGAACCCTGCTGTGCTAACAAGCACTGCGCATCCTGAATTTTAGGGCAAAGGTGTGTGAGATGGTCTCTAGTACACAACTTGCATGGAAACTTCACTTTCTTTTTCTCCTTTGGACCCTCACCAACACGCTCGTTGGTTTTATTTGCATTACCCTTCCCGTTCTTGCCCTTCTTCTTGTTATTTCGTCCCTTCTTCTTCCCATCAGATTGTTGATTTCCTTTGGGATCAGAAGCTTGGACAACATTTATGGACAAAGACTGGGAAGGCGATGACTCAGCAGGCACAGCCTGACCAGAAGGAGCAGATTATAAAGACAACTGCTGCAATTGAGTAAGCAGGCTGGCTGCACCACTATTGATCGATCCAATCAGTCCGTCACCATGAGGACCGGGCTTAGTTTTAGATAAATCTAATTTGGAGCGAGGAGCATTGGGCAGATATTTATGGAGGACCCCAGACTGAGAATAGATCAGTTCCAGCTGTTGGGCCCTAAAAATGGCCTGCTCCTCAGAAAATACCCCAGAAAGGGATACATCTTTCGAAATATCTGACTGCAGGGATTTGAGAAACCATTCCAAAAGGAATTCACCGGGAATAAGAGCTTTAATAAGCTTCTTCCTTCTCCTCCACTCCTGAATGTGATCAGAAATGTGGGTTGCCTCGTCCTGCTTAAAATTAGCTAGGAGTTCAGTCCCAGCCTCATATCGGACAGGCAACTGAAAATGGTTTAGAAATGTAACAGCCAGTTCTCCAAATGTAGCAAAACTACCCCCAGTTAGCTCAATATACCATTTGGCATCGTTTCCAGTTAGGGTGCGTTGAAACAATCTCAACCCAATCGAATCCCGAATCATCATCAGTGAGTTCAAGAACACCATAAAATGGAAGGTAGTGACAGGTCACCGCATCTTCTCTCATTCTTGCCTTCAAACTTTGGAATGTCCGACAGTTTGTGAACCGGAGTTACCCGAATTATAACGAATCGGATCATTAGTCAACTTCGACAGATATGGCAAGTTTAACGTTGCCAGAAAAGGTAAGCGAGGTGGAGCCTGAGGATTCCATCCTTGATGGGATGGATTCCCAACATTCTGAAAAGAATACCCTGGATTTGATGAGGCACCAGGTTGCCAAAAGGGACTCGTAGAAAAAGGAGAAGAACCTCCTCCCAACGCAGAGTTACCAAAGCCCAGACCAGTTCCCCCCGCTGAAGTATGAAATGAAGAGGAAAGCCCTTGATAGGGGTTCCAGGCATTAGAAAGAGGAGAAAAGGTCTGATAAGCACTTGACGAAGGGAAAGAAGTATTCCCTTGATGACCTGCGTAAAACTGATTCCCTGCCCCCGCTGTAGTGAATACAGGGTTCCAACCTGTAAAAGTAGTCGAACTTTGCCCTCCAGACCAAGGGTTGAAACTCTGGGTCTGTGAAGTGAACGGAAAGGACCCTAAAGAAGGATTCGAACTAGGAATATTTCCAGTTCTGAAGGGGAACCCTTGAAAAGAAGCTGATCCACTAGCCATGGAAGACATGGGTGTAGATCCAGCTGCAACAACGGAAAAGGAAAAAGAGGGATTCCCACTAGTGGGCATCCCTGAATAGAAGGGACCAGAATGAGAAGCATGTGCTTGGGTGAAACCAGAGCCAAACACAGCAGCACTAGAAGCAATCGAAGATGAAGCAATAGTGCCCCCTCCTTCAACAGAAGCAGGAGTCTGAATGCCTGCAGCACTCACAGCAGAAGCCGCGTTCCCAGTCGTGGCCATCGAAAGGTAAGAATGATATGGAAGATCTTCCGGTCTCTCCGACTCAGGTCCGATGTATTGAACAACGAACGGATAATCAGGAGGAAGAGGAGATGGACCTGACGCAGGAGGTTCAGGTACTTCTTCAATTTGAAAATCTTCTTTCTGAGGAAATAAAACTCGCGAGGTGAGCAGAACGCTCCTCTCGGAACCGACACCAGAATCAACTATGAAACCTTCAGACCTTTGTGGAGGATCTCTCTCCACTGCGTCAGATGCCACAGGGTGGTAACCACCTGCTAAATCACTCCTACGCCTTCTCGAAGAAGGCTCTGGACTCTCGGGAGATAACCCCCGGATTCTCCTCGATCGACGAGGCGCTTGATCATCCACTTTAGCAAATTTTAATTAGACTCAAAAAAATATAAAGCTAAGCAAGCTAGGAGAAAAGAGCACTCACTATAAGAAAAATCCCCGAGATACTGTCAAGCAAACAACCCTCAAGTATTTCCGCTCCGGGTGATGAGGACCGGACACCAAAATACAAGAAAACGAAAAATATAGGACCTCCCGAAAGCAGTCTGGGATAATTATGGCCCAGGCCTACTAGCGAAGGTATCAGAAACAGTTACGCCGACCTCCTAACGACAGCCTTTGCCGGCTCAAGCACCCAAGCTTCGCAAGGGTACCCCCAGAAGTACTGCTGAAAGTGATGCGACGTCTGCCTCAGGTACCACGGGTATTCCCCCCCGCAGTCACCTGTGTGGAACCTAGGAGTGGCAACTATGGGCACCAATCCGTGTCAGAAGCCGGGCGGAATGGTCTTGAGTTCAGATTCAGCTAATCAGAGAGGGGCTATCCCTCTTCTCATCCTTCACTTCCCCTCGCGCTTGACTCTCTGGAGGAGAGCTTTCCCGGTCCACCTAACGGAGTTGGATTTCGCTCAATTAATCAACTTCTATGTTTTGTTTGAGCGGCCTTGGAGAGTTAACTCTCCACTCACCTATTCCAAGGCCCTACAACCTAGCTAGTTGGTGTATGACAATTATAAAACTTGCTAGTTGATTTTAAAATTAAATCGCTTATTTTAATGGGCTGTTATGTTAAGTCAAAGGGATGTGGAAATGAAACTTATGGTGTTTTGATGCAGAAAGAAATTAATAAAAACAAAACTACATGCAAATGCAGTTATTGTCTTTCGATGAAAAGCAACTTCTACAAAGGTTCTACGAGATTAAAAGTTGTATTTTTCTTTTCAGATAACAAACTCACACTCACAAAAACTATGAAAATGACTAAATGCTTAAGTGCACCTGATGAAAATCACTACAAGCATGCAAATTCTAAGATGCAAAATCTCCTAAAGCAGAGTGAAATTTCCCAAAAGTCCTTCAGTTTTATCTCTTTTTGGTTGTCCAGAAAGCTAGTTCCCAAAATCAAGAACTCTTAATATGAAGACACCAAAAATGCTTAAAAAACAAGAGGAAGAAATCAATAACAACTCCTTTCCAAAATCAAGCCAAAATCCAAAGGCAAGAAACCTCAACAAAGCTTCAAAAGATACAAAGAAACGAAAACAAAAATGCAAAAACAAAAGCAAACAACAAAGCAAAATGTTTTTTGAGCTTTTGAGTTTTATAAAAGAGTTCGAAAAGACCAAGTAAAACTATAAAATCCCAAGCCAAACAATACTGAATTTCAAGCAAAAACTTCAAAAATGCTCCAAATCTTATAGGGCTAACTCGTAGCAAGATCAATATGAGCAAAAGAAGACAAGAAAACTCAGCCACTCAGCCTAGAAGAATAGTGCAACCTTGCCACAAACAAAAACTTCAAAGAATCAAGAAAGACTCTTCAAAAGTTGCAACAAGACCTAGCCAACTGAACCCAAGAAAACCAATCAAGAAATGAGCAAAAATCGTAGTGCAAAGCGAACCACAAAGATAGGAAAGAGTAAATGAGCAGGAGCTCTCTGTTCTGATAAAGCAGAACAACCAAGAATCCCCAGAAAGAGATCTTGGTACTCGAACCAGGAATGCCAGCACAAGAAACAAGACTTTGCCAAATAAGCTAGTTTTCAATCAAACAAGAGAGAGAAAAGACCACAACGAGCAAGTTGGTGAGGGGTCCAAAGGAGAAAAAGAAAGTGAAGTTTCCATGCAAGTTGTGTACCGGAGACCATCTCACACACCTTTGCCCTAAAATTCAGGATGCGCAGCGCTTGTTAGCCCAGCAGGGTTCTTCTAGTTCCCAGGCTGTGTTAACAAACCCTTTTCCCCAAGGGCAACAATTAGTTGTTGGCGCGAACCAAAATCCTGGGGCTTCCTCTAGGGGCACCCAGGAAGGGGAAATTCCATCGAACATTTTTATGATGAGTGCTCACGCGGATATCGCTACGAGATCCCGTGATTATGGCAGAGAAGAGTCTTCGAAAGCTAAGGAAGTTCCTGATGCTACTGAGCCACTTCACATTACGAAGCCTACTATTGAGTCTATGCCTCGGATGCCCAAAGCATCTTCTAAGCGATCAATGATTAATCCAAATGCTAGGGCTGCCCAGAAATACTCGATTGTGGAAGATCTGGCGCAGAGTCCTTGTGCTATGTCAGCTTTAGAGGTACTCCAGTCTTGTCCGGCTCAGCGCAGTGCTTTGCTCACTGCCATTGGGGCTATTGATCCAAAAAATTCTCTTCTGATTACTTTTGATATGACTACTTTTAAGAAGAGACTCCCCCATCACATGGCTTTTCATATTAAATCATCGTATCGGAAGTGCAATATCTTTCAAACGGTTGTTGATGAGGGTGCTTCCACATGTGTGATGTCTCTCACATGTTGGAAGACAATTGGATCTCCCAAAGTTGTTCCATCTACCACTCTTCTGACTGCGTTCGATGGTCATTCTCACAGACCCCATGGTATTGTCCCAGCTTTGCCCATCTGTGTTGGGAGCAAAACTGTTAATATAGAGGTTGAGGTAGTGGATGCAAGTGTGGACTACAACCTTCTGTTGGGGAGAAATTGGATTTATGAGATGGATGCCATTGCATCCTCATTATTTCGAATTATATGTTTCCCCCACGAAGGGAGGATTGTTACAGTGGATCAACTGGACTGTCCTCCTGTAGACCCGAATGCGTCTTCTGACTCATCTGTTCCAAAGTTGGATAATACTAAGGCGCCTGTTGAGAATTTAGGAGTTGGAATGTATTCTTCCTTGATGGGTACTTTTGATATTCCTCCTCCTTCGGTTCATATAAATGCTATTTCATCCTCCAAGGCTCCTCTTCGAAGAGAGTTCTTCAGAACTCATTATTTTTCGGACCCTTGGACCTTACCTTCCCCTACAGCCACGTTAGCGGAAGGTCAAGTGGGTGGAATGGAATTTCCTATTTCTGCAGCTGAGATTGCATATCAATCTATTGTTGACTCTGCAGAATCCATCCCAGCTCCTCTGTCACCGGAAGAGTTGGATGGAGATGTGGCTCCGGCTTGGACACTTATTTCTTCTTCTGCCCAGGATTGCCTTGATACCACTCTTCCATCTGAAGAGGCCATCCTGGAAGCCATGACTGGTATAAATAGATCGTGGGATGATTTGCATCATCGGTCTTATTTTTTACCTGACTTGAGCGAAGTTGAAACAAGTTTTCCAAGTCCTCCGTCTCCTGGTCCTGTTCACCCAGTCTTGAACCCTTTAGCACCAACACAGGTTTATGCTGAAGGGAACATGGCTGTGATTTATCCTACTATCCCGGTGAACATTTCCAGGGATCCCAATATTATTGAGAATGTCTTCATCGGAGCTGAATGTTCCCGTGAAGAGGTTCAAATTTATACCGAGCTCTTTAAAGAGTATAGGGATGTATTCGCTTGGTCTTATGAGGAAATTCCTGGAATAGATCCATCTATTGTCCAACATGAGATCAAGACGTATGAAAACGCTAAGCCGGTCAGGAAAAAACTTCATCCGGTCAATCCTAGGAAGGCAGCAGCTATCAAAGCTGAGGTTGAGAAGCTGCTTAAGGCAGGATTCATTTTCCCTGTTCCTTTGACTGAATGGGTTTCAAATCCCGTTCCTGTAGATAAAAAGCAAGGAACGATTCGAGTGTGCATTGATTTCAGAGACCTAAATAAATCATGTCCTAAAGATAATTACCCCACACCATTTATCGATCAGATCATTGATGAGTGTTCCGGTAATGAGATTTTCTCCTTCATGGACGGCCTCCGGATATAATCAAATTACTATCTGTCCTGAAGATCAGCATACGACTGCCTTTATTTGTCCCTGGGGTACTTTTGCATACAAGAAGATGCCTTTTGGTCTTAAAAATGCTGGGGCTACCTTTCAGCGGGCCATGTCATATGCCTTCCACGACATCAAAAAGATTATCGAGGAATACTTAGATGATTTAGTTGCTCATTCTCGAAAGAGGATGGATCATCCTGGTCACCTCCGCCAAATATTTGAAAGATGTCGTTTCTATAAGATTAGATTGAATCCGAACAAGTGCGTTTTCGCGGTTACATCCGGTCGGCTATTGGGATTCATTGTGTCTAGGGAAGGGATTAGGGTAGATCCCTTCAAGGTTGAGGCAATACTTCGGTTGCCTCCCCCGTCCTCTATCCGTCAGCTTCAAAGTCTACAAGGAAAGTCTAATTTTCTTCGGAGGTTTATCAACAATTATGCTAAAGTTACAAAGGGATTTATGAGATTGTTGAAGAAGGGAGTTCCTTTTCTTTGGGACGACTACGCTCAACGCTCATTCAATGCTTTGAAGAAAGCATTGACCTCTGCTCCTTTATTGAGTCCACCTGATTATAGCAGGGATTTCCTTTTGTATCTGGCAGCAGCAGAATCTACTATTGGTATGGTTCTGGTTCAGAAGGATGATGCTCTTGCAGAGCATGTTATTTACTACCTTAGTCGAGGATTGGTAGGACCTGAACTCCGGTACACTCCGATAGAAAAGTTAGCTTTAGCAGCAGTTCATGCTGTGCAGCGACTCCGACATTACATTATTCTTCGTAAAACCTATGTTTTGGCAGCAGCCAATCCATTTCAGTTTGTCCTCAGTAGGTGAGTGATTGGGGGCAAATACAATAGATGGATTGTGATTTTACAGGAATTTGATCTTGATTTTATGTCTGCCAAGTCCAAGAAATCATTGGTTTTCGCGGAATTGATCTCCGAGTTTCCCTGTGGGGAAGAGATGATCTATGATGAATCCTTTCCGGATGAACATTTGTTTCTTATCTCTTCACAGGATCCTTGGTACGGAGATATCATTGTGTATCTCCAGACTGCAAAGTTTCCCTCTACTTTTTCGAAAGATGAGCGTCGTAAGCTGCGTCACTTGGCCAAGAATTATTTTATTATTGGTGATGCTTTATACCGTCAAGGGGTTGATTCAATCCTAAGACGCTGCTTAACTCTCGAAGAAGCTGAGGCTGTGCTGAATGATTCCCACAGTGGAGCTTGTGGGGGTCATTTATCTGGGCTTGCTACAGCCCAAAAAATCTTGCGTGCTGGGTACTTTTGGCCCTCGATTTTCAAGGATTGTATCGAATCGGTCAAAAAGTGTCATCCATGTCAAGTTTATACTCGAAAAATGCGCGCTCATCCAGCTCCGCTTTTTCCAGTCATTACTGTCGGTCCCTTTACAAAGTGGGGTATTGATTATACTACTTGTAACCCGCCTTCGGCAAAAGGTCACAAGTACATTATTGTAGCAGTAGACTACTTTACAAAGTGGGTCGAGGCTATGCCTACTTTTGGGAACGATGGTGAGACTGCAGCTCTTTTTCTTTTCAACCAGGTTATCGCTCGTTTTGGTATTCCTAGAGAGATTGTCACTGATCATGGCAGTCATTTTCAGAATAGTATGATGGCTGAGTTGGCTCTCAAATTGGGTTTCGGGCAGGAGCATTCATCTCCGTATTATCCTCAAGCGAATGGGCAAGTGGAAGCCGTGAATAAATCCTTGAAGACAATTCTTCAAAGGAAAATTGATAAAGCTAGATCTAACTGGCATATTATGCTATATCCTGCACTTTGGGCATACAGGACATCAGTGAAAACTGCAACTGGCTTTACTCCGTTTCAGCTAGTGCACGGGTTGGAATCCGTATTTCCCATTGAATGTGAGATTCCTTCTCTTAAATTAGTTGTTGAACTTCTTCCTGACACTTCTAGTCTTGAAGAATGGCTCCTTCATCTGGAACATCTCGATGAGCAGCGTCGGGATGCCGCCACGATGAATGAAGCGCATAAAAATCGAGTTAAAGTTCAGTACGATAAGGCGGTCAAGCCTAGGGTTTTTTCGGAAGGTGACCTTGTTTTGGTCTATGCCCAAGAAAAAGATGCCCTGGGGGCAGGAAAGTTTAAGTCTATGTGGTATGGCCCCTTCATCGTTAAAAAAGTCCTTAAAAAAGGAGCATATACCTTGGTTTATTTTGAAGGGAACGAGTTGCCGGAGCCCAGAAATGGGCTCTATTTGAAGAAGTATTATGCCTAGGCTTCGGCCTGGCATGTTGCTTTTGTATATAGTAGTTTTTGCTTTGTACATATCTGGTTGATTTTCGATCTTTGATGAGTTGGTGATGTTTTTGATCTGCTTTGGCAAGTTGTGTTGGATGTCATGAGTCATTTTGGTTTCACCGATGGTGCTAGTAGACACACCCGGAACTTAGCTTCCGTGGCAATACTTATCGGGTTCGTGACCCATTTTTATTACGGTTGTTCTTGAGGGTGCGTTTGTTACAAAGATCATTTCAATTTTTAACTTTCATTCATATTCCTCGAGCTGACAACTAGTTAGCAGACTCATTAGCTAATCAAGCGATTGATTGGCATATTAATCATTCCATACAATAAAATTTAATCATCAAAAACATCATACATTTGATACATTTATCACATCACATCAAATATCGTTGTATATATATCATCAGAGTGTTCAAAAACTTTACAAAAATTTGGATCCATAAGGTCATACAAAACTTGGGCTTATGCCCGATCATGTTCAGTCTCAAAAAGAATATACAGTCATCTAATACATAATATCTGTCTACTCCTGAGGTCCCTGCCCAGAAGTCGTGTTCCTATAGAACGTGACCGCGGTGGCAACTCGGCGGAATAATCGTACCCAGTCTCGGGGCACTCCTACCACCCGTCTCTGGACGGCTTCCGGCAGATCTTCCACGGCAGCCATAGGTATTTGGCGGGTTAACCCCTCCAAGTTCCTCTGTACAGCCTGGAGGGTCCTGTCTGAATCCACTGTATCTGCTTCGCCCCTGCGACGCTTGTGGCGCGGGAAACCCTCAGGTCGAACTGGTCCAATATCTATATCATGATCATGTTTACATTGTCAGTCATTATGAATCCAATCAAAAACATGTTTATTTTCATTTTTTCATACATATTTGAAAAAATCCAAAAAAATTATATAAGTCAAAATTTTTGCAAACTTACCGACTGTGCCCCATGCTGTGCCTGGTGGAAGAACTAGATCTGGATCTCCACGAAAGTCCATCCCGGCATAGGGATAGTCGTCCACTGCGATGATTTGTTCTCCCCACCAAAGGAAGAACTCATCGTCCCAAGTGGTCCGAGGAACTTCACTTCCCCCTAATCTCTTCATCATGTCTGCCCAACGGGCAATTCTTGGGTCCCGCGGGCTACTGATGGTAGAGATAACTCTGGGTCTCAATGCTGGTATCTTCTCAAAGAATAATGTCATCAAAATAGTACCGTACCCAAAGTGTTTGGTCTTTTCTTGGCGGATTGAGGTCAACTGTTGTTTCACGTTCAGTAAAAGGGCTGTGCACCAATCATACACATGAGTCAAGCATTCTACTGCTATGCTCATTTGTGTTCTGGACGCCTGATGTAGGGAGGCAGATCCTGCCACTCTGCCAATGGTGAAAAGGAGGATTTTCATGTGCAAATCCCGTAAATCTTTAATAGCAATCTGAGTTCTAACTTTCTTGGAACCCTCTATGCAATACACGTGGACATAATCTTCCATGGTTAGCCCACCCAGGGGCTTCCCGTGCAAGTCTATTGGTTCTCCCCTCCGGGAGAGTCCAGTAATAAAGTATATGTCTTCCACTTCAATGCGTACTGGCATCTGATCTATAACGAAGCAATCTTGGTCTGGTTCCCAATAATTGACAAGCATTTCTAGCAACCGAGCATTGCTTTTCATATTTGGCATTTTGAAAAATTTGAACAATCCGCAATTTCGAAGAATATTTTGCGCTGCTCGATCTTGCATGACCTCTTGATCAATTGCGCTGTGTTCACACTCCCTCCATGAGATTGTCATCCTGTCAAATTTCAACAAATCATCCATTAGCCACGCATTTTTTGATTCGGACCTGCGCATACGCGACTTTTTCTTTGCACAGTCGCGTGTATACGCGACTTTCCTATTACCAACCCGCGTATGCGCAAGTCCGAGTTTTTTAGCAAGGGTTTTAATGGTGAAATTCACTAAATTTTAATTTCTAAACGAACAAAATGATTTGCAAAGATGATTGAGGAGCCTACCTGACAAATTCGGTGCGATTCGACGGTCGGTTGTTCCTGATTTGACGAAAGAAGTTTTTTGCTCCAGAGCACTTTTTTCCAAATCAGCAATGCAATAATGAACCAAATATGAGGTAATTTGTCTATTTATGCCTAAAAAGTTGAAAATTTTCGCAAAAATTTGTTATGCTCATTTTTTCGATCTATCTTAAGTTGCATAACCCGGATGCTTGGAAGTGCCCAGTTTGGTATGTTTTCAGGTACATTTTGACGATTTTGAGATTTTTCCCGGTTTTTGATCCATGATTTCCGACTCGTCACGGCAGGTATATGATCTTCACTGGCATATAGGTTAGGGAATCACTTTCCATTGCATCTTGCATACTAGCCTCCATACTGATCACTTGCCTTAGGGTCAATCCCATCAGGTCATGAGTATTACACCCATTTCACTCGCCAATTATTTAATCATGACTTGATGGTAGAGCCTTCCTTTACATGGGCTTCCTAGTTAGTTCCTCGCTATCACTTGTTGCCCATGCTGCTTTTTATGTAGGCTCAGGAGTCCTCTTTAGTCCCGCCATGTCTTATGTGCTGAAGCTTCATTCTTCTTCTTCATCACTCATCATTTTTTCTGGCTATTACCCTAGAGGCTCCCTGGTGTCGTTAAGTTGTATTACTGCATTGCATATTGGCTGCTTGTTTATCCTGGCCTTTAGCCGGCTTCATTTGGACTCAGTGTTTAAGCCAACTTTTGACCTTGACTATTTGTACAAGTTAACCATTGCATGCACTTAGCTATCGCGACTTGACACCCTTTTACCCATGGATGGAACATTCCTCTGAGTATCGCTTACCAGTTTCCACCACCTTGCATTGAGCATAAGATTGTTCCAATCCCAGGAACTAGTGCATCTGATTTTTTGATACTCGTTCTATCCATTGTACCATAGCATTCTTTTATTCTTTTTCAGGCTTATTATATGAAAAAGACAAAAAAATCAAATATAACAAAAAGAGCGGGAACGGGATGTATCTTCGTTATTTTGATGGCAGTACAGAATCAGTTTGTCGCCCTTGAACAAAGCACATATACTTATATATATTTCCTTCATTTGGGATGGTTTTAGTTTTGACCTAGGTTCAGCCTTTACCTTGTTTCACTTGTCAGTTCTCCCCCGGTTGGTTATCTCTTCCAATCATATGGAGAGTTTATTCTGCCTCCTGCATAACAGACTTATACAGTGTCACTTTTTACTGCCATGGTCATCACGAGTCGTGCTTTTGTTCAAGGGAAGTCTAACCAGAGTCAGCCATTCTGCGGTGTCTCTTGACTCATTATTCAGTCGACCTTCCCAGTCTTGTCAGTATCTTGTTCTATCACATCAGATGTTTTGGTCTTCTGCTCGTGCTGGTTTGAGAAGGTCCCCATTGACTTCTTGCCAGCGGGTTTGTCTCTTATCGACTACGACACATTGCTCTAAGAGCAAACCTAGAGCCGCACCTTGGGCCTATTTCCATCATTGATAGGTGACCTCGTGCTCAGCATTTGATCATCATCATGGGTCTTTGACTGAGTGGTTTCCCCTGTGTTCGACGTCAGCACACATTATCACACTTGGGATTCGTGCGGTACCTTGATTTCCATTTGACCCTATCGGTGGATTTCTCGCCTCTGTGTCAGCTTTCATTATTGGTTGGTTCAGAGGGTTTCTTCCGTGCGCTAGCTTCATCTTGTGCATGTCGGAAACGTACTTTGGTTTTGGTTCCATCACTCTACTTCATCCGATTCCTTCCAAATCTTGGCCTGCGGGTTACACTCGCGCTGGACTGATGTGGGATGCCTTAATGCCTTCCTTCCAGCAGATCTTTTCCCATCGACTCCGACTCATTGCTCTGGGAATAAGGTCTAGAGTCTTTTTGTGAGTACCTTAGGGTTTGCAGTCATCAGTGGCAGACTCTTCGCTATCGACAGTGGGGATTCATCATTGCCTCCTGATTGGTAGATTCTTTCAAGTGTTTGACTTCAACTCATTCATTCGCACTTGTTAGATTGTACTGGGGCACCTTGACGCTCATTTTCATTATTGGTGGGTTGTCTCGCGTTGGTTAATGGTATACATCATTGACCAGTAATCCAACGATTTCTCACATGGTCGACTTCAGCTCACTTATTCCCATTGTGTAGAATTGTGCCATAGTGATCGGTGAAGACCTCGGGTTGCATCAGAATTTCTCGGTTCACTTTTGACAGTCCATTCAGTTTCTGCCAGTGATGTCGTCCACTCTTATATGTTGCAGTTCAGTACAGCAGCATCCTATATTTTGGCTCCCGAGTTGCGTGATAGTATCGTTTGTTCCACCCTTTATGATTTGGTACTTGGAGAGTCAGTTATTTATTTGATCAGACATCCACTTGCAGCATCTTTGATCAGCTTTCTATATGTGATACTTGGACATTGATTCAGACTTACACTTCCGGGCCATGCTCAGATGATTCATTATGTACTTTCAGTTCAGCTATACTTGTATACATGTTGGATCTATTCACTACTTTCTATATGATGTATTTTTGGACTGAGCATGGGTATGCCCGCCTCAGCATGAGTTGACTCTCTGTTTTCTTTCATTGGTTTTTGGCAAGCTGAAATCTGGTGAAGTCCTCTCTTGTCCTTGCGAAGTTCTTTCTATGTGCATAATACATTTTGGCCATCATGTACCCCTTCTGACCTCATATATTAGGGGGCATCTTTTATAGCATCATTTCTCACCTTCATATGATTCATGATTGCTTTTATGGCTTTGGGCACCCATTCCTACAGACTTGGACAAATTCACTTAAAACACAGTGTAAAAATCCCCATACGCGGTTATGCCTAGATTTTTCCGCGTGTATACGCGGGTCCACATGCACTTTTCCACGTATGCCATTAAAATCATTAAAAATATATATAAAAATTCCCTATTTTCGGGCTGGGTTGATGGTTACTCTGGTAGTTCAACCACCCCAGCACGTGGCCAACTGTTTCCAACTGTTGAAACTACTTTGAGGGAGTATAAAAGCACCTCATGTGTATGGCCTAAGGGGGAGAGAGAATTATTGAAATTATACTCTGTTGGTATTCCCTATCCAAGTCTGAATTCCTGTGCCTCCTGCACTTCCCAGTTCATTACAAGAAACCTTTGTTTCTTGGAGATGCTCATTCCTTTATATGTCATCTCGTATGCACCAGTTCGGAAGGAATCTTAGCGAGGCAAGGGTGGGACGGATCCGGACAACGGTCTGCTCGAAGATCGTGGAAGGATTCAGGTGATCTCTCCACTCGTTATTTCTGTACATGCTATTTATAATACATAAGTACCATCTTGTTCCCGAAATATACGTGTTAGTGTCTACTTGCATACATGAGAATATTGTTATTTAAGCATTCATTATGGTTTATCTAATGTTTCATATGGATTTCACTAACATTTAGAGTAGATATATGCTATACAACCAGTTCTTCGTGC
>JAXQQM020066196.1:0-65379 GCA_034641835.2 Pinus albicaulis | reverse complement strand
CAGAGCAGGTTCTTCTGTAAAAGCTTGATCGCTTGAAGGAGATCCGTCACAATGGGAAGGAAGTAAAAGAAGAAGGCTACTGAAAAGGAGATATCTCAGAAAACATGTGCAGCAGAAAATGAAGAAGATGAAACATGTATTGATTGTTGTTCTTGTGATGCACTTTCCTGTACATGCAATGGTGAAGATAGTCAAAGTAAAGTTTTGGATCTAAAGGAAGCTATCAAGAAAATTGAAGAACAACAAAGATCATTTAATAAAAGCGAAGCTATGTACAAAGAGATGATCTCTCAAATGGAAGAACAAATGGAAATACTGAATGGACAGACAGACAAGTACCAAAGGTTTCATGCTTATGCATCTGCTCGAATTAAAAGACTAGAAGTAGAAGTCAACGATCTAAATGCAGATCTCAAAGAATCAAACAAGAAGAATGCAAGACTTGAAGCAGAAATCGTCTCTCTCAAAGAAGATATGGAAGACTCGAATAAGAAGAATGAAGAACTTGAGGCTGAAATCATTTCTCTCAAAAGGGATCTAGAAATATCAAATAAGAAGAATAAAGGACTTGAAGCAGAAATCATCTCTCTGAAAGCAAATCTCGAAACATCAAAGAAGAAGAATGAAGAGCTGGAACAAACATGTGAAGAAAACGAAAATTGGTTGAAAGAAGAGATTCTAAATCTAAAGGACCAAGTAGAAGATGGAAGAAGGAAAGAAGAAAGCATGACAAAGCAATGTCAAGCCTTGGAGGTTGAGGTCAACATTCTCAAAGGTAAATTAGAAGAAAAGGTTAAACTTTTGAGATTTCAAGATAGTACTAATATTTTGGACAATATTCTGAGTAATCAAAGGTCTCCTGCTATCAAACTTGGTCTTGGTTTCCATGAAATTGTTAAAGGAGAATCTAGCTCACAAGGAAGTGCAAAAAATTCAGAGGATGTCAATGCAAAACCTGAAGTGTTGAAAGAGACAAAAGATCAACCAACAATCATGAATTCTCAAAAGAATTCATTCAAGAACGTTGAATGTTTTAAATGTCATAATTATGGGCATGTTGCAGCAAATTGCAGGAGCAGATCATTTCAGCCACAAACAAACAGGTTCTACTCAGAAAGGTACTCTAGTTTCTTCAGGGGATATTGTTTCTCATGTAACATGTATGGACATAGAGCAGTTGATTGCAAAAGGAGTAAGATTAGAAATACTCATTATGATTCTTATGCTTATTTCTCTGGACACATGAGATGTTATTCTTGTAAAAAATATGGACATGTATAAAAAGAATGCAGGATGAACAGATCTGGGAAAGTGGACAATTTTCAGCACACAGTTGGAAAGCTCAAGCAAATTTGGAAAAAGGAGGACCGATCAGAAACGTAGGGAATTCAGACCCTACTGTAGTCATCCGCTTCTAAAGCTTACTTCTCTGATTGACTGCAGGAATGATGTGGGATACATTATGAGATTTAGTAATGTATCATCACAGGGGGAGCAATGTATGATGTCTCTCATGATTGATTTGATTATTCTGGTTATATGTATCTCTAACAGAACATCTGATATGAAGAAGACAAGTACAGGAAGGACAAGTTCAGGGGGAGATAAAGGAATGTGAAAAATTTCTATGTTTCACTTTCCATACGCGGGTTCTATTCACAAAAGTCGCGTATACACGCGAGTTTAAGCAGACACAGTCGCGTATGCATTTATGATAAGAGAATTGGTATGATAGCTAAAGATCTGGAGCAGAGGCTCACGGGGAGTAACATTCTGATTGTTAATAACTGTATTATTAACGCAGTACAAGCCTAACTTCTCAGTTCTAATGATGATATGATATTTGGTTTCTTATGTAGAAGATTATGGATGAGTCCTGTTTGCTTTTTGATGAAGAGCATTCGGTGCTGAAATGTAAGTCTTATAATTCAGAGATAAGGACAGATCATACAGAGATTACTGCTGATGAAGGTTTTCAGGTTACACGAGTTAAGGAAGAGCATTGGTTCAGGGGGAGCAGCAGGTTGAATACTAATGATTGCATTGTTGGCAATATGACTGCTTATTCTTTGGTTATTGTGATACTCATGCTCAAATGATGATGGCTTGGTACATGGTTTATGATGATGAGACGTTGAATGAGCTGTGTTTACTGCTTGTTGGAGTTTATCTGTTGGATGAAATTGGAAGTCTAGTTCATGCAGAGCTTGTTACTATGGTTAAGATCTTTTGCCTACATATGGTACTTCATGTTAAATCTTAAATATCATGGTGATGTTGGACCACATGGATGATTGCTTGACACTTATGTGAAGATGTTGTTCTGGTATGGAAAGAATGTATTGATGCTGCAAAGAATCTGAAGACTTGGATACTAATGTGCTTATGCTACAACCATTGGATGACGCTTGAAGATACAACTACATTGTTTTATCTATCTGTATTCCAGGAAACTATTCAAATATCTCAGAAAGATGCTGAACATTGTCTCTGCCTCACAAAGGATCAGTTTTGGTTAAAATATAGAAGATGGTATTGTATACGCGGGTTTCCTGAAACACAGTCGCGTATATACGCGAGTTCATGCACAGAAAACCGCGTATGTCTGATTGCTGACATTTTTCAGTTTGGAGTCAGCTCTCTTCAGCACAGCTGCAGTGCTGTTTGGTATCTCTGATACTGTTTGGTATATCTGGTGGTGTTCCAGTTCTCATAATTCTTTTCTCATGTTTTGATAAAGATGCCTTGATGATTTGTTGGTGAAAGTGTTCAGGATGCACAAACTAAGGGGGAGCCTTAGTCATATGAAAAGGATGCGTGGATGCATAGATTCAGGGGGAGCTTTAGCGTTGCTGAGTATAATGCATTGTTGGCATTATGATGGTTCTGAAATATGTTCTCTTTCTTGAGGACTTTCTGGTGTTGGTCTTAAAGTTATATTTGTAGTTTGATGAAAAGGTCATGTGGAGACCCATGATGTAAAATTGTAATATTCAGTCATGTAAGGACTTGTCTAATTTGTAAACCCACTTGGTTGGGTAGCTGAGTCAAATTTTGTAAACCCACTTGGTTGGGTAGCTGAATTGAAATATGTAAACCCACTTGGTTGGGTACTTGATTCTTATATGTAAATCCACTTGGTTGGATATTTGATGTAATTTTGAGTCTTTTGGTGATAGGAAGTTCATAGAGTCATGTACTTCATTGAAAAATATGTTTGAAGATTCAGCATGAACTCAGGGGGAGCTTGGTCACTTCAGTATACATCAGATCTGCAGGATGCTTCTTCTACATGAGAAGAAAAGGGGGTGAGTATGTTGGTCCGCCCGTTGCCCTTGATGTCAAAGGGGGAGAGTGTGTTGGTTCTGATCCGCTGGTTTTGATCCGCCCTTGCCCTTGATGTCAAAGGGGGAGAGTGACATGGTGTTTGAATGCAGATAATGGTGTCAAAGAATTGGGAGAGTGACATGGTGTCAATGTACTTATCTGTTGTGGTAACCAAACACCATCGTGGTTGCCATCAAGTCCAAAGGGGAAGATTGTTGGAAATATGATGCAGAGTGTTGTCCTTGATGGCAACCCACTGAATGAAGATGAAGACATGTGACTGTTGACATGTGTTGTCCTTGATGGCAATCCACCTGATGAAGTTATTCTTGACTTGATGGACTTGGTAAATGATGTAAATCTAATGTGATATGATGTTTGTTGACAATATGATGCTAAGTGTTGTCCTTGAAAGGCAACCCTCTTAATGAAGATGATGACAACTTACTTGGTGAAGTTGTGCTTGCTAGAATATGTTCTTGATAAGCTAAATATGATGTATCTACAGTGTGTACAGAAGGCAGTGAAGAAAAGAAGTCAACATGTGCTCAATCTTGATGAAAAAGTATGTCTCTATGAATACGCGGATATGTCTAGGGGAAGTCGCGTATGCACGCGGGAAAGAACGTGATAAGTCGCGTATGTGAAAAAGCGCTCAAAAAGTGCAAAAATAGGGGCCCGTGGTATTGAAGACTCATGGTATTGATTTGGCTTGTGGTATTGAAGGCTCATGGTATTGCTTTGGCCCGTGGTATTGAAGGCTCATGGTATTGCTTTAACCCATGGTATTGAAAAAGGATAAACCTATATAAGGAGAAGAAATTCATTGTGCAAATCATGAGTGTGGGTGCAAGATGTCTGAGCTTGAATGAATACTTCTCTCTGAAGTAGATATGAATGGAAAGGGTTACACTTGAAGATAAATCTGAATGTATGATGCACCAATGATGAAGAAGGGGATCTAGATCTGAAATGCACTTGTATCTACTAGATCTGCTTATGGAAGACTTAGATCTGAATTGAGGCGAACATCTGTCTGAAGTAAAAGGGTTGAATCTGAACTGAATGTTTGATCTGAAGAAGTATGCTGCTCTATAATGATTGAAGATCTATACGCTACTTCGACGCAGAAGAAGCGCGTATACACGCGGCTTCGCTGAAGAGAAAGCGCGTATGCGCAATGGAATTTGTACTGAAGTATACGCTGTTTTATGTGGACGGAAGCGCGTATATACGCGACATCAGTGAAGGGAAAGCGCGTATGCAAACTTGGGCTTGCTGAAGTCTGTGGTAAGAAATGTCTGATCTGTTCTGCTCGGTTTCTTGATATACGTAATTGAGTTATATATGTCTGTTTCTTCTAGGCATTGTATGTTAAAAAGTATGGAAAGGTCCCAGTTTGAAAATATGATGAAATGTGGCTGCAAGTGGTGTTCTAAATGAAGCTGTTGGATCCCGGAGTGTGAAAATTGATGAAAGCATGGTCCCAGGTGATGCGCGGGGTTGTAGCCTTCGGTCGAGTTAAATGACTCCCTTCCGGTGGGGGTGAGTAAACGAGATCGAGGGGTCGTGACTCCCCTTCCGGGTATTTGATGGCGAAGCAGAAGTGTGGCTCCTTCTCGGGGAGAGGATGGTAAACGAGTCAGAGGTTTCGAACCCTTCCGGAGAAAATTGGTAAACGACGGCAATTGAGTGCACACGTCTTCAGATAAATACGCGCCCGGCCTTTACATATGTTGTAAAGATGTTTTCTCTATAATAAAATATTGAAGGCTGAGCAACTGCAGCGGTGGTTTTCTCCCGTCTTGGGTTTCCACCTAAAAATCCTGGTGTTCAAGTGTGATGCTTTGTGTGATGGTTTATTCTGTTCTTACTGCACATATTTACTATTTATTGAACATCTGATGAATGAATAATGGAATGATATAAGCAAAGAACTAATGACATAATTAGATCTCTGTGTATACGCGAGTTGCATGAAATATATCCGCGTGTATACGCGAGTTTACTAAAGGAAAGTAGCGTATGGGTTTTAAGGAATGAAAAGTGAAAAGTTTTGATTGCAGACAATAAAATATTGATTTTCACCCCCTCTCGGTATTTTTTTCCAACACTGTTCCTGGTAGCTCTTCCAGCAGTAGATCTCCTCCCAAGATCGGACGGTCGGAAATTTGATTATCTATAAGTCTTTGTTGGCTCCCAAAGTCGGCCTCCCATCATCTGTTCCCACCATCCCAATATCCTTCACCACCTATCTCCCGGTTGCCTCCCTTGATAATTCGCACCCAGGATCTACAATTTGTGGTTCATTTCTAAGATTTATTTCGTGTTTTCATAGATATCTTCACATTATTCTCCATAGTCTATCCTGGCTATTGTTGCATTTATTTACCATCGTCCCACATTGCTCACCAATCAACCACTCGGGGAAGCGTCACGCCATTCATCCCCCTTGTGTTCCTTTGCTCCATGCATGGTTTTCTTTAACAAGTTTGTGGGTTTTTTAGAGTAGCAGCGATGGAGGGTGGCTATTACTCACAGCCTCCATTACAGAAGCCACGAGCACATCAAAGGACAATGTTTCAGAGGTAGAATTTATGAAGAAAGATTTGTGAAGCCGTTACGGCACTGCTTGCATTAATAAAGTAGGGTAGAAAAACTGCTAAACCCTCCGGAATTATTCAAAGCGCAGATTTTTGTAGATGAAGACATTAATGTTGCGACAAAGGGTACCAGTGGAAGATCCAGGAATTAAATGTTCAATATTGAAGATTTTGAATCTTAATTCAAGATTTAGAAGGCAGAGGGTACAACGTACAAAAAACAATACCCTCCAGGTCTTATTTCAGCCGAATTTTCCTTCAGGAAAGGACATAATGTTGGTATGGTTATCCCTATATCGTGCCCCTGAAGAAATTTTCACCCAGTGCATTTACTTTAGAAAGCAGGCAGCATAGTACAAACAGCACAGCGTCGTCAAGCAGTATGGGCGGGCACTTCTCCACCATTTTATTTTAATGATACAATTAAATGTTCATCACCTACCTCTTTTACTAGGTTTTAGTTTCTCTTATAAAAACCATGAAGAAACGCATTGTAAGGGTTCCATATTTTTATCAGAAAATTATGCAGTGAAAAGATTTTTGGATACATTTTTTAAAACTCTTGTATGAAGGCTCAGAGCCCATAGGGTCTCAGTGAGGAGGAGTTCTATCTTTCAAAGAGGATTCTGGTCTTTGGTATTTCACAGTCTGTAACTCTCTTTTATATTTTATTTAATATATCATTTCATCCATATTCTTATATCATGTTTTGGAATGCGAGTGGCTCATTGATTTTTGGTATGGATTCATCCTAGTTGATTCCTCTATGCTCGTATCATCTAAGTGCTTTAAATATGGCTCATGCATGATATTCTCGTTCCATTATTCACCTAATCCATACTTCGCTATATTAGTTGCTTTGGGAGGGTGTTTTTAAATGCTATTATCAAGTGTATGATTCTTAGATCGTAAGCCCATGCATGGTGGTATCAGAGACCACGCCTGTTAACTAGTATCTTCTCAATATTTCTTTCACTACATACACCTTCTAATAATATATGTCTATGAAGTATTTCTGAATCAGCCCGCTTTGCAGTAAACTGTCTCTGAATTGTCTGTTGCTTTTGTATTAGAGTTCTGCATCTTGCCTTTGCAGTATCTCTTTTCCTGTGTCAGTTTCTGAGGGTTTGGTCCCATTCTATTTTATTTCCCTGTTTACAGGAGATAACATGTGAGATGAAGCTTACAACTTCACACATTACATTATATGCTCCTTTCTATGCTAAGATGTCCTAGGCACTAGTCTATCACAACTCTAGGCTGTCTCTGAGCTAAGCAATATTTTGCATGAAGAGGTAAATAGTGTGTGTGATCAGGAGAATCTCGGTGGATAACATATCAGTTATTCAAATTTCTACATAAATTATGTGTCATAGTTGGTCTATAAGCATTATAGGGTTTTCTACACTCAACCCTTTATTTTCCACTACCGGAGCATCTTTACATGGATGTGATTCATCCATTGGTATATAACATGGAGGTTCCATGACCTCTACATCAACCCATGTTTCTTTATAAACCCTTGGCATCCTTTATGGCCTTCTGCAATTGGTCTTATCACATTCACTATTATTACAAATTTATGAAACTATGCCATATATTAAAAGAATACATATGAAAAATATATATGTTTGGGAGATCTCATTCGAGGAATTTCTCATATTGGACACTATGGTATGACTGGCATAGAATCACAATAATGGATGGAATGTATGGAAACAATATTTAGAAAAGTTCATGCAGATGTCGTGACATTTTTTAGAGAATTTTAAAGCATTAAAAATATCTCATTTTAATTTATTTTTTTAGTCTCAGATGATACGTTTACAGAATCTGATTTTTCTTCCTCATTTGGGAGACATTAGTGACTAAAGTCACACATGTCTATAGATAAGCATGACATTCTGTACCTTGAGTTTCAGTAATTATTTTCTTACTCCAAAAATCATTATAGAGCATATCAATGGAAAGGTATCTTCCATACCTCAAACATGTCTTTAATGTAATTTTATTTCATCATATGCAACAAAATTTATCACCTAGAGCGAGAGGTCCATTGGAAAAGAAATCAAAATGAGACATCTAAAACCCCACAACTATGGGTAAATAAAATAAAACCCTTCTCTTATTTAATACTTGGCACATGATAATCACGATGGTTATGGGTCATACAAAAACCCACGATTATAATTAAACACCAAAAACCCTTCCCTTAACTAGTTTATAGCACATTACAATCATGATGATACACTAAACATAATTAGGTATATATTTATTTTAGTGTGGGTGAATTATGGAGATCATCATTTTCCAAGGGAGGAGGATCGCTTATATATAATTTCAGATGTATAAGTCGTAAAGTCATTTTTTCGTGTAAAAATGAACTTTATAGATATGTAACTCATAGAGTAATACCTAATTAAATTTTACTTTTTCAAAAAGACACATTATAAGAAAGCAATGTAAAGAGAGTGAAAGCCGAGAAGGAGAGGTCCAAAATTTTCCCTCATTGAATGTAATGGTTCTTCTTAATGGTATCTTGTGTGTGTATGTGTGTGTGTAGATATACTGTTGTGCTCTATTCTTTCATTTTCATCAATGTTCTTGTGATTATTTAACTGGAATATCTATGTATTTTCTCTCCTCTTCTCTCATGATTTAAGCCTTCTAGATATTAGCACCCAACATCCAGGTCATTGCAACTAATATAGGGGGTTCCAACTAGGGTCACTCCTTACCTATGATTCCATTTCTCATATACCATTTTATTCAATGACCTATGGAACCAAGATTTGCTAAGTGAGAGATAGTGCAATTTTTCCCAAAGAGGGTTAATATTATAAAACAGTGCATTAGGTCACTATGTGTTTCATAATATTATGATCCCCCATTAAATACACCTATAATAGTTTATATAACCTATTTATTCTACACACTTTGAAATTTATTCCCCTAGAGAGAATTCACAATGTGTTCATGAATGACTTAAGTCAGAAAGTTGCAAATAGGCTTAAAAATTTGAGAAATCCTCAACTTGAGGAATCATCAATTGAATTGGTTTTAGGACAAGAGGCTCTAGATATGGGAGACCACACGCCTTATTCCATTTCCTAGATACCATTTTCTTCAACGATATCTGAAATTATGGTTTCACATTGTGATAGAAAGTGCATTTTTTACAGAAGGGCCTCAATCTGGTAATGTAATGGCTTAGGCCACTATGGGTGGCATGGTTTTATGGAGCCTGGAAAAACACATAAATTTAAGCTTATTTAAAATAATTATGCTATAAGGTTTTTATTTTATGCCTTTGGAGAAAATTCACAGTGTCCCTAAATGGCCTTAGTAAGAGAGTTACAACTAAGCGTAAAAAATTGAGTGGGATATGGTTTGAGGAATCATTGATTGTGTTGGATTCAAGCAATGCTGTTCTATATAGGGTTACACTCACCCATTATTCCATTCACATATACCATTTTATTTTATTATCTCTAAAACTATTATTTCCTAAGTAATGCATAATGCAAATTTTTGCACCACAAGGTCAATATTGCAAAATAATGACTTAGATCATTGTGGGAGAGAAACGATCATGTGGTCTCTAGCCAAAAAAATCTATAAGATCTTACATAAGATTTTGATGTTGCATGGTTTATATTTTATTACCCCATAGTAGACTCGAAAATTTTTCTTGAATAGCCTTAGTAAGTGAGTTGAAAATTGTTTAAGCATGTCCTCGTGACCCATAAATGGTAAATATAGTAATTGTTGACCCTAATTAAGGAACCTAACCCATATAATATTAATATATCTAAGTTCAATGGGGTTTTTATATCTTAAAATATTGTTTAATTTGGGTAAATTTCAACTTTAGTTATTTATATTGTTTACATATATGGATTTATTTGACAAGCCTAATTTAATATGGCCATTATAAATATGATATAAACATGATATGCATAGGATTCACAATTTGTATTTTCATCAAAATTAATGGTTTATTAGTTACCTTTAATTTATCTATTCTCAAATTATTTTTTTAATAATTGGAATTGGTGTAATCAATTGAAAACATAACGTATTCAAAACTTAACATATACAGTTAACAAAGCCTACGCCTTTCACTTGGTTACACCCAACATAAACAAAATTGGCCATGTTACATCATCAAATATGCATTAAGTTAACTATCCATTGTAGTAGTCATTCAGTTCATACCCCAAACATAAAAACATAACCAAGTTACACATCAAATATGTATTTTGTCAATAATACATGATAATAGTTATTCTAAAAATCAATGAAGCATGACTCGTTGTCTTAAGATTTGTGATAGCCACATGAACACCATTTAAGTAACGTAATATTCCTATTATTTCCTATAAATTCCATATAATGAAATAAAAATAAATAAATATTTTGCCATATACACGAGTCAAAGTCATACATTTATAGTGAAGAGGGCCCAACTAAACAGTTTTACAAAAGGAAATATTCTTCTCGTCATACAAAATGGAAGCTCATGCGAACCAGTGAGAGAATCAAAACGAGTTCCTTAGACAGAAAATGACATATAATGCCAAAAATTTCACATCATTGCTAATGAAAATATTGGTCCTCTTAATCATTATCTCCACCCTTGGCACTTGTAGGTGCATCCTAAAATCAATGGTACTTATCATTGACATCATGGAATCTTGCGCCTTCTTTCATTTTAGAGTATTATGCCTCTCCAAGCTTTGAAAGGGAAACCAAAACATATCAATGTTTTCCCATAGGTTTATTACATAGCACGCTTAATATATATAATTAGAATTCAAATATTAAAAACTCACCTTAGACAAGAGCACAAGTTATTGGTTGTTGTCTTCCTCTATGATCCAAGCCTTTTAGAAATTCCTTAAAATAATTACAATAAATTAATAGAAAAAGGAAAATATGTAAATCAATTTTAGTCATGCTTGATAAAAAATTATTAAATAATTCATCTCATCATCAACATACATCTAAGTCAATAGAGAAGAATTTAGTTCATCGCTCAAAGGTGAAGCAATTTGTTAGACAACCTATGTTAAGGAAATGATCAAGGATGGGGAGGATGTAGTTACAAAAATTGTAGATGCAGCCACTATAAATGTAGCTATAATAGATGCACTACTAATTTCTTAAATAGTTCATGCAATAAGAGGAGATGAAATAATTAGCTAAAAAAATTTCTATGAGCAATAATGGGGGCTAAGGATGATGTATTTATAGTGACTTTAGATATAATTATTGTAGGTGTAGGTACGATAGATGCAATACTAGTCATTGTAATGGTGGATGAATCCATAGGAAGGGTGTGATGACAAGGTGGCGTAGGGTGAATTGTTGAGGGGATGGTGTAATAGAAAAGGTATAGGGAATTATTGGTAATACACCACCACTAGTTGTATGATAAGGGGGAGGACCCTAAGGGAGGGAATAGGAATGCCAAGTGTTGGTGGAGGGCGCCCAATGGTTGGAATTTCACTACAAGGAAAAGACCTCTAGTGGAGGTTATAAAGGAGGTTTTTAGTGTTTTAAAATTAGGAAAAATTGTCAAAAAAACATTTGCTACAACATCCGTTTATGGTTACGGAGGTTTTGGCGGAGATTTTCATGGAAATTCAACACAACTAAAAAAAATGGGTGATCGGAGGTTATTACGGATGTTTTTTTCATCGGTGCACTACTTTGGCTTTAACGCACTGGTGCATACATATGGAAGGCGCCCCGGGGCAGTCGAAGGAAAATGCACCAGGGTGTTAAGGTATTAAACCACACTGGGCGTAGTGTTGGTTATACAACGAATGGGGCCGTTCTAATTGGTATTGGGATTTTTACGGTGCCCATAGGTCGTATCAATGCACCGGTGCGCAATATCATAGAAATGCACTAAGATTTATAATTGGTATTGGTATCGTGTGGTGCCCATTGGTCGTACAAATGAACCGGTGCTTATAGACACATAAACGCCCCGGTGCGCGGTATCACACAAATGCATCGAGATTTATAATTTGTATCGGTATTCGTGCGGTGCCCATAGATCATACAATGATGCCAGTGCCTGTAGACACATAAATGCACCGGTGCGTCGTGCCGCACAAATGCACCGATATTTTTAATTGGTTTTGGTGCTTTTTCGGTGCTCATAGGTCATAGAAATGCACCGGTGTGCTTCTTAATACAAACGCACCAGTGTACAGTTATTGACACGCACTAGTTTTCATTTTGTATTTTTTAGAAACATCGACCTGTGACAGTGCAATTATTGTGATTGTTTTAAATTCATGATTCATCAAAATTCGACACATCTTATAACAATGTTCATATTAGTTAAATTCTTATTAATTCATTTGAATGTGATGTTTGGATTAATTTGTTATATCATATCATAATTATTGCTGTTTTTTTAAATTTATTATTCATCAAAAGTTGACACATATATATCTCATAACAATATTCATATGAATTAAATTTTTATTAGTGCATTTGAGAACGACAATGGAGAACGCAATAGCAACAATGGAGAATGAAATAGAATAAATTAAAATATGTTTTATGATATATAATATATATGAATAAGATAGTCTTTATCATACAAAATGCGACAGTTATTGGTATCCCTTTGTCCTTCAATTGGGACACTATGTCCATTACATTAAACAAAATGTCTGATTTCACAGACATATTTCAAAAAATACAACGCCTTGCTTTGATATCCAAACATAGTGATCATCACTCTTCACTTGAACTGTTGTCACTGCTAGAGCTACTTCCATGACTTGGGTTATTTTCAAGAATGTTTTGTTCACGATGTTGATTGTTTTCTTCTTCTTCACCTTCCATCTACAAACATAAAAATAAACTGAAATGAGTGTATATACATTGGCGAGAATAATCACAATTGCAATATTAAATAATACACATCAATGTAAATTGAAAATAAAAATGACGTACCATAGAAAAAATTGACTCATAAACTATACACATTATTTCAAAACCATGTACCATGCCATATTTCAAAATTTCATCTGTTGGCACAGTTCCATACTTTGTTTCCTGCAAGTTTTATACCCAATAACAAATCATATATTTAATATAAAAGATATTTTTGTTCTATTAATTATAGACGAAGCTAAGTAAAACAAGATCGATAGATGCTTACAAATTCCACAATTGATTTCTGATATGCCAACATATACTCACAACCCATATTTAATCCAATTTCAATCAATTCGTCTGATGGTTCTTCTTTGTATGTTAGAACATGTTTGAAGAAATTCAATGATGATTTTTGTAAAATAACTTAAAAAATACAAAAATTAAATCTAGTTAATTTGTTATAAGGAAGTAACAATTACTCACAAACTTAGATATCAATCCTTTTCTTCCTTTTCGTCCTGTTTTATGTGTTGAATGAGTTCCATTTTATTTTATTTTTTGCAAGAAAATTCTTGAAAATTAATATTTTATGCTAAATTATTTATTTATTGTACCTGATGATCGAAAAATTCAATGATTACATATTACATTTGAAGCACGTTGTTGTTGAAATGGCTTACATATTCCCATGTAGAATTCAAGGGAAAAAGCCTGAATACACACCGAGTCAATCGGAGAAACTTAAAACTGAAAGGAAATAATCAACAGGATCTAGGTCTTCGGAACAACCAAATTCATCCATTGTGATACATATTGATTTTGAGGTAAACAAACCTCGGGTAATTAAAAAAAACTTGGAACAAGATCCACTGGAAATTTTTGAAGCCATTACAGTATAGTCTGCCACTGGTGATGTTTCGAACACACAATTAACTAAACGAGAAATCTTTGAACTTGATTCTAATTTTACAGCCCCTACTCTTGATCCTCATTCACCCCGATTAAAACTTATCATCATTGAGAATATTCCTCCTAGTCTTATTAACGTTGAAGAAATTACTGACGACCAATAAGAAGAAGAAATTCGCACTTGTCAGGTTTCATAAGAATTATGGCCCGGTGAACCAAATTTTCATTAGATTTACCTTTTTCTTTTCAACCGAATACTTGGTATCTTACAACCCTTGACTTTGCACATTCATCTAGTTATCGTCATCCACGTCACTGAATTCCATTTTACTCTTTACCCAGATATAGTATATCTAACATGGCTTCTAGAAACGTGTCTACTAATTCATCTATTTCTTCATCTTCTCGAGAAATCCTATTGTATGGAGGTCCTTTCATTCCTGTTGGGTAATAGTCGCGTACTGTACATTTTTCAAGAGCATCTCCTTCGTCTCATGCTTCTACTATATCAACCAGTTTATCAGAGTCTACTGCCCAAAATATGACTGCGGACCACATTTATATGCTTTCTGGGAAGACCTCTCTAGTTAACCTATCAGGTGGTTCCATTCTTCCTAGGGGGAAACAACCACTTTCAGGAGGACAACATTACATTGAAACATATTCTATGGTTGTAGGGAAACCTTTACCCAATATTTATCCAAGTTATGGTCCAAATCCTCAAACTGGTTATGGTCAACTTTATGTGTCGCAACCCTTCCTAGGAACTTCTTATCCGAGAATGAGAACTATATGGACTCCTTTGTTTACTCAACAACCTTCGAAATCTGCCCCCAAAATGCCTTCCAATCAGCTTCCTCATCCAATTGGACAATTTGGTTATACTCAATTCCAACAAATTTTTCAAGGAATACCTCAAGTTACACTAGGGGCATCTGTGCCAAGTAGTGAACAAGTTGGCCCCAGTACTCCTCGTACTCCCGTCCAACCTACTATGAAAAATTCTATTCATCAAACCAATACTCCTCAAACATCCATCCCAGGATTTTCTGAAGTATCTACTGCTACTAACCCTCAAATGCCAATTCCGACAGCCACACAGGCTATCCCTCAGACTAAATTTTTTAAAGTTGAACCTATGGTCCAATATATACCTCAAACATCTTTAGGAAAACGTAGTGCAGCTAATATGCAAACAAGTCAACATTTTCAAGGGAAACCTTTTATAGGTCAACCTTTTAAATTCGATCATTTCAAGGCAAACCATTTTAGGGACAATATGAATTCGGAAAAGCAGACCAAAAATCCCTTTCTAGGAGTCAACCATACCTTGGTCACAAATTTCGGATACCATATCAACCTCAATTTGGTATGACTAACGCCGTTCCCAGTCCTTGCCCCATATTCAGTTACCCGGGATATTCCAAGATGGCGTGGATACCCTCCTCGAGTCTTAGGACTTGTCCCTCGGGGTTATCGATTTCCACGGTAATACCCTAGCGTTGGCTACATTTTATAGCAACTTTAGATTTTCCAAACTTATCCCCGATCCCAATATCTAGACCTCCTTTACACGCATTATGGCACTTTGTATGAAAATATTATAGATTTACCTCACCCTAGTCAAGTAACTACGACTCCTTCTGGCTCTAATGCCAAAGATGGTGTAATCGGTACAATTAACACGTATAAGAGTAAAAATAAGCAATCTAAAACAACCACTTCGATTATTACTTTACGTTATTCACCTGAAAGAGGCACTTCTCTGGAAAATATTTCTGAAATTAACGTCGTAGATTCATCTACCACTAAAACAAATTCAGACAGTGGTAAAAAGAAAGTGAAGGGTAAAAAAAGATAGAAAAATTCTTCAAAAGAGAAAATAGATAAAACTAAACCATCTGATGAGGAGATGAAAACTCATTATCCTTGTCTGATTTGTGACGAAGATCATTTCACAAAAGAATGCCCCCATCAGGCCGAGGTAACTAAGTTAGTCAAAGTTTCACCCATACTTGTTGTTCTTAAGGATTAATTTCATTCACAGAAAAGTAAAATGATTTCTCATAATGGATACTCTTCCAACTCATAGGCAGATATCATGATGACGTTCTCTCAATTTATGGTTGCAACACGGTCTCAAAATTATTTCTCTAAGAACCCTGTAACTAGAAATGAAATTGTGTCATCCAGTCAACCTCCTACGTCAACTCCTCCTACTTCTAAACCATTATAGATCAAGAAACCTAGTTATAACATGGTAATTAAACCACCTTCTAAAGGTGTTCTTCGAAAACCAGCTTTCAATCCACATGCGATAGCTGCTCAGAATTACAACATTATTGAAGATATGGCTATGTCACCTTCAACAATGTCGGCCCTTGAAGTGCTACACACTTGCCCAATAAAAACGAAATTATTATTGTCAAATAATGCAGAGCTATTAACTTTCAGGACTCTAATCTCATTATCTTTTATCTAGACAATTTTTTACTTAGACTCCCACACCAAATGGCTTTTCAAATACGAGTCTTTGTAAATACTAGGCAATTTTTTCGCACGGTAATTGATGAGAGAGAATCTACATGTATAATTTATTTATGTTGTTGGAAATCCTTCGGTTCTCCAATAATCAATTAATCACCCACAATTTTGAAAGCCTTTGATGGAAGAGGTTTTCACCCTTTTGGAATTCTTCATGATTTACTGTAAATTGAGAAGGAAAAATTATTACGCTTGTGGTGGAGGTCATTGATGCCCCACTTGCCTACAACATTATATGAGGACGATGTTGTTATTACGCTATGAAATTTGTAGTTTCATTGGTATTTCGATTAATAATGTTCCCCCATAAAGGGAAGATCATCAAATTTGATCATTTGTCTTCCTATACTTTAGATCTTGCCTCTACCGGTAGTATCCCTTATGTTGGAAACACGAATAATCCTTATGAAGATGTTGGAGTAGGGTTTCCTAAGGATTCATCTCTCATGGGAAATTGTTTCATGCCTCTTCCAAATATTCCTCGTAATATTTCCAATATCAACATGATTACAACCAGCACAATGTCATTGGAAGACCCTTGGATTGTGCCTTTAGAATCTGATTTGGACATATATGGAAGTGAGATGTCCTTAAGTCCATATGAATTGGCTCATGTGGCATCTCAATCACTTTTTGACCCCCCATCAGCTAAAAATGATCAAGTGAATGCGATCACTGACGATTCTTCTCATTTATCATGTTTAACAATGACTCCCTTTTCTCATTCTTTCAACCAAATATTTTCAGCTAACAAAAGTATTAGGGAAATTTTGGCATTGGATGAATTACCCTCGGATGATCTTCATCATTGTTCATCATTTCCACTTGACCTATTTAAACTTGAGAATGAATATTCAACCATATTTTTAACTGGATATGCTATTGAATCACAAAATCCCATGTTAATACTTCATTCAAATTCATAATCTAATTTAGGAAACATTTTTGCGATGATTCCTATTGAAATTTCAATCAAACCAGGAATAACTTAGAACATTCATATAGGTGCTTCATGCTCAATTGATGAAATCAACATGTACAAAGCCCTATTCCAGGAATTCCGTGACATTTTTCCTGGTCTTACTAAGAAATCCATGAAATGATACTAGTATTGTAGTTCATGAGATCAAGACATACTTGGATGCTAAACCCATTAGACAAATATTGTGTCCAATTCATCCATGAAAAGAATCATATATTAAGGCTGAGGTTGAAAAATTACTTCGAACAGGTTTTATTTATCATATTCACTTAACTGGTTGGGTATCCAATATTGTTCCAGTGATCAAAAAATAAGGAACTGTCAGAGTATGTGTCGGTTATAGGGATGTAAATAAAGAATGTCCTAAAGGAAATTATCCTACCCCTTACATCGACTAGATTGTTGACAATTTTTCCGTCAATGAAATCTTTTCATTTATGGATAGATTTTCCGGATATAACCAAATAAACATACTCCCTCCCAATCAACCCAAAACTGCATTTATTTTTCCATGGGGTACTCTTTCATATCACAAACTACCTTTTGGTTTAGATAACGCTGGCGCTACTTTTGAGAGGGCCATGTCTTATGAATTTCACAACACCAAGCATATTCTGCAACCCTACCTGGATGACTTACCAACCATTGTATGTGAAGGCAAGATCATCCTACACATTTACGAGCTATTTTACTCCAATGTTGGCATTACAATATCTATTTGAATGCACACAAATGTATTTTTTGTGTACAATCAAGATGATTTGTGGGATTTATCGTTTCTAAGGAAGGCATTCATGTCGATCCTCTTAAGGCCGAGGAACTCGTCAATTTACCTCCTCCTTTTACTCTTCGCCAACTCCAAAGTTTGCAAACAAAAGAAAACCTTTTACGTCGACTTATCTCGAACTATGCAGAGCTGACTAGAGGTTTTACTTGATTGTTCAAAGAGGACATTCCATTCTTTTGGGATGAACTTGCTGACAAATATTTTGATGCACTTAAACACACATTGACCCATGCACTGTTGTTTCATCCCCCTGATTATCACCGATACTACTTTTTGTATTTATCTGCATC
The DNA here is from genome assembly GCA_034641835.2 of Pinus albicaulis. Taxonomy (NCBI): domain Eukaryota; kingdom Viridiplantae; phylum Streptophyta; class Pinopsida; order Pinales; family Pinaceae; genus Pinus; species Pinus albicaulis. The sequence continues at coordinate 47,031 of JAXQQM020066196.1, read as the reverse complement.
CCATTCCACCATAGAGATGATATTAGTTGAAGAATATGAATCCACCAATGAACATGTGATTTACTATTTGATTCATAACCTTACACCTACTAAGATTAAATACACACATGTGAAGAAATTGGCCTTGGCAGACGTGCAAGTTGTCCAAAGTTTTTGTCACTACATATTGTTACGCAAAACAATCGTAATCTCTGATTGAAACCCTATGATGTATATTTTTACTAGAAAAATACTAGGGGGGAATACTCTAAGTGGATAGTTATTCTGAAAAGAGGTTGATTTGGAATTTGAGAAATCTAAATCAAAGAAATCATTAGTGTTTTTTGAGCTATTTTATTACTTTCCCTATACTAAAACGGAAACTGTGGCTGAAGATCATCTCCCCGATGAATCTATGTTTCTGATCAGTACCTTGGATCCTTAGTATAGAGATATCATCATATATCTTCAAACCCAAAATTTTCGACCTTAACTATCATGATCTGATTTTCGTATAATTCGATACCAGTCCAAAAAATATAAAATTATTGGTGATACCCTTTATCGTCGTGGTGCCGATTATGTTTTTTGACACTGTTTAACCCACGAAGAAGCTAAAAATTCCTTAAATGACTGCCATTTTGGAGCATGTGGTGGTCATATGTGTAGGTTTTCCACTACCCAAAACATATTGCGTGTTGGATATTTATAACCCTCACTCTTTAAAGATTGTATCATTGCAATTAGAAAATGTGACAATTGTCAAATTTTTGATTGAAAGATGTGCGCCCCTCTTGCTCATCTTCACCCAATCATAGTTTCTGTTCCATTTGCAAGATGGGGCATCGATTTTTTTATGTGTAGCCTTGACTTGATCAGGAGGCATGGGTATATTATTCTCATTGTAGACTATTTTACTAAATGGGCCAAGGCGATGCCTACATTCGAGAGCGGCTGTGAGACTGCAACTACTTTCATATTCAACCATGTAATTGCTAGATTTAGTGTACCCCAAGCTATCGTTACTAACCATGGTAGCCACTTTAAAAATATTATGATGACTGAACTTTCTTCTTAGATTTTCTTACGCCATGATAATTCAACACCTTCTTACCCACAAGAAAATGTTCAAGTCGAAGCTGTAAAAAATTCTTAACCAATATGGTCAAGTGGATTGTAGGCATTCATAAAACTAAATGGCATACCATGTTTTTTTAGCCTTGTGGGCATACCATTCCTCTATGAAAATATCTACTAGTTTTACTTCTTTCCAACTTGCTTACGATTTGGAATTTTTTTACCAATTGAATGTGAAATTTTGTCGTTAAAACTAGTCGTTGAGTTATTACCAGCCACCTCTGAAGAGGAAGCACATTTTTTACACTTAGCGCAATTAGATGAAACTCATCGCACCGATGCATTAGCTGATGAGGCGCTTAAAAAACATGTTAAGGCACAATATGATCAAAGCGTTAATCTTCGTGTCTATTCGAAAGGAAATCTAGTCTTAGTTTATGATCAAGCACATGATAAGCTAGGCGTTGGTAAGTTTTAAACTATGTGGCATGGCCCTTACATTGTTAAACGTGTACTTGCAAAAGGTGCCTATGAATTAGTTGATTCTGATAGTGTCTCTTTAGGTCATCCCAGTAATAATATTTATCTAAAGATATATTATGCATGATTTAACTTGTGGAGATATTCCTTGTACATTACTTACATTTTTAATAAGGTGTGCCATAGATTAGTTATTTTTCTTTACGAATTTCCACTACTTTTCCTGCTTATCTTGATTACTCTTTATATTGCAGATGTCGACATTCCCTAAAGCTTACATTGGCTTTGATGACGACGTTTTTCATAGTACTAAGAATTTATCTTCCGCAACTTGGGTCATCTATTCACCCACTGATGAGTTAGTTTCTATTCATGGGATTTTTCTTGGTCAAACAACAAACAACATAGAAGAATATAGTGCAGTCATTGAGATATTATACGATGCCATTGTGTTTTCCATTCGATGGTAGATTGTTAGGTTAGACACACAACTCATTGTATTACATTTTAATGGTGTCTATGCAGTTAGAAGTCCATCCATGTTAAGAATGTTTTTAAGGGTTCGTCTCTTGGAAAGATAATTTGAATACATTGAATATCAAAACATTTCAAGAAATTCAAACACTTTAGCTCATGCATTGGCTAATCGAGTGTTAAATAGACATTTTTGACATTGAAATTAAATCAAAACAATATTTCATCCATATTAAACAAGGAACTTAGATAATTAAAAGTCGTGATCGTTATTAGGTTACATAATAATCTGTCAAGTGTGTCAAAAATATACATCATTCGAGGACGTAGGCTTCAAAAGCCTTATTATCCAAATATGCCGATATATAAAGAAAAATGTAGCCTCGAACGACCATCATCTATCCATGATGATGATCATGGTAGTAGACTATGATGCGTTCCACTCGGCGCGGGTACCTCCTGAGCGGACCTGGAACTCCAACGATGTGCCTCTAGTACCGGAGAGGCAAATCATCAGTCCCAATCTCTCGGATATCTATAGTGAGCCTCTCCAAGTTGTGTTCCAACTCATTTAAGGCCTCGATTGCATCATTTTTTGGTGGCATTATTGCTATGGGCTAGTCTCCTCGTCGGTCAAACCGCCCCAGTCCTACTAGTCAAACTGGACCTACATCTATATTAACATTTTGACAATTAGCATAGGATGATAAAAAACAAATAAAAACCTAGAAAACACAAAATTTAAAAATGATACTTTTTTACCTATGTCATCCCACTATACCCCATATGGGAGTGCCATATCTGGTTTTCCCATGTAGTCCATCCCTGCATATGGGAAGTCCTCTACCATGAATATCTGGCTTCCCAGCTATATAAAAAAATTGAGGTGTATATCATACTATTATATCACCATCACCACCATGGCGTGCCATCAATGAAACCCATCGAAACATAAGAGGATTTCAAGGTCCTATGGGGTTGACGAGATGTTGTTGTGGAATGAGGAGTGGAATCCTGTCAAGAGAAAATGATATCACAATGGCACCATAGACGAAGTTCTTCAGCTTCTCCTCCTCGACTTGAGTTAGTTGTCCTTTCATATTAACAACCACTCCATCACACGAGTTAAATATTGTTCCCTTGGAACACTCAATCGCAGTCTTCATCTGAGTCTTTGTAGTCATGTGGGTAGTCGTGCTACTGCATAGTTTTGTAACTGTAAAATAAATTATTTTTAAATCAAGTCGTTGGTTATTTTTTTATGTCAATCTTTCCATCTTTGAATTAAGAAGTTGGAGAAAAATATTTTTCCAAATAGGACACAGTGGGTTGCCCAGTTGGCCGCACACCAAAAAATGAAATATAATGTCCCCTATGAGACAATGAAATGAAAAATTAAATATCCTTTGAGTCAATCATGATCCGGTGATCTCCAATAACAAAACATTGTTCCTGGATATCCCATGCCCACACCATCCAAGTCATCAATTCTACCTGGGCTTTCATCCATGTAATAGACCAAAACTTATAAATTTCACAGTTGTTTAGAGCCAGTAACGTTGTTGGTCTATCAATTGCTTCTGCATTATGTTTTTCATGTTCATGTTCTCTCCACTCGAGCATGGTTGGTTCAAATGACTTGCAACTGACAAATTAGAAACATTAGAACCTTGTGGGAGAAATTTTGGAGATTTTTAAGGGCAAGATTATCATGTTTTGAAAACCTCACGGTACCAGCATAGTTTTTCCTTACATACAGTGCATTTTGGATAGTTTATATATTGAAAAACCGAGCAGCCACAACAATTTTGTGTTTAGAAAATTATAGGGGTGTGTGGCCACAATGAGGAAACCCTACACACCCCCGCGAGTGATTTTCAAAAAAATAACCCTCCTTAAAATATCATCCTAAAGCTTAAAAAGGAAATATACACAGTTGAAATGCAAGATATTGAAGAGATTTGTTACCTGGAAGAGATGATTCGTTGAACGTTTCACTGGTTCGCGTAATATCAGCTTTGGAAGTTTTATGGTAAAAACGTTTTTTACTGCTCTCAAAATGAAATGGTAAAAATAAATTGTCTTTTTCAACTTTTATAAGCTTTTATGAATAAAATATTATTATTTTACTCCTTTGAATCTTTTAGAAGTTCAATTTTTCACTAGTTTTATCATAATGAAGAATGGTAATCGTAATTTTTTGAGTGCTATGTGTAGAGAACATGTTGCATTTAAAAGAATGAATCATTTTGACATGGAGTAAACTTTAATCAAATTTTCAGACTCTTCAAAAACATGAAAAAGCAAAACCTTGGAGTCATTTTGTAAGTCATTTTTAGACTCCCTAAACATGAAAAGATCTTTGAGTTCTTGACCATTCAAACTCGTTAAAGTAAATGAACATTCGTCTATTCAGTATATGTTTACCCCTTTTCCGAACTGAATTAGACTATTTAAGAAAAATGTATACATTGACTAAGCACGGTCAATAGAGTTCTCTTTTGTGTTATTTTATCCGTTTTCAGGCTTGGGAGACTAAATTTATGAAAAAGAGAACTACAGAGTTTACTTATGTTTTTTCTCTACTTCCTTATCACAATAATGTTATCCTCCTCAATCTTGACAAAAATAAATAGGTACTTTCCAGTAATGGTGGGGGACAAAATTGGGAGAAATAATCCATCTTTTGTACTTGTTTTTAAAGCAGCATGTCGCTCTTGAACATGACACTTTGTCACATTTGTGTCTAGGTTGGGTAATACATTTGTCTTATAGTTAATCGAACCTCATTGAAAGTATTTAGTCGGTTTTGGGTATTATCTTTAACTCAAATGCTGCCAAGTCAATTGTCGTGTCATTATGTTTTCAGGAGAATGTTCAACCTCAATTCATATTCCATTGAAAATATATTTCTCCATTCGCGTTGACCATCCATGAGTCAGTCCTTGTAAAAATATTTCTTCAACTTGACATAATAAGTTTAATGATGTAGGCCCTCCTATGACACATCGCTTCCTATCGACTCTGGCTCATTATCTAGGAAGTTGATCCAGAAACCTTATCAGTACCTTGAGATTTGCATGCCCTAATGGCAGGTTTCTCATATTCGACGATAGGTTCTCATCATTGGCCTTCGATCAAGTAACTCTATGAGTGTTTGACTATAGATCATCTATTCACACTTCATATATTGTACTGGAGTATCTTGAGAACCATTATCATTATTGGTGGTTTCTCTCACACTTGTTAACGATTTTCATTATTGACTAGTAATCAAGTGGTTTCTACCATGTTCGACTTTGACACATTCAAGCACATGGTTAGATTCATACTATATTGAGAGATGGAGATCAAGATCATGCATCTAGTTTCATCCATCCAAGTTGCAAGGAGTTTTGTATTCATCTTGAGTATACCAATTCATAACGGATGGTTGTGTCCATACTATGTCTACCATTGATGTAATTCTAGGTTATTTCTTCACTAGTACATTGAGTTAGTTTTTACTCTGACTATGGGAATTCCTACCTCAGTGATGATTATTATTTTCAATGAATGTTCATTGAAGGTCTCTAACTGGTGTCTCTAATCCAATGCTTGGTATGATGAATAACTTCAATCTTTTAATGAATTTTTAGACTTCACACTTTAGGGAGCTGTAATATTCCCTTTCTTGATCCAGTCAAAGTGGATAGAATCAATCCATGGTACTTACCGTGGTATTTTCCAATGGTATTGACCCATGGTATTTATTGTATTGACAAATGGTATTTATTGTTGGCATTGACCGATGGTATTTACCCATGGTATTTCTTGTTGGTATTTGACCCATCAAACCTATAAAAGGGGAGAGAAGCTAGGTATTTAGAGCATTCTGGATTATCTATAATATTGTGTTTGGGTTGAGAACCTGGCCTAGCCAGTTCTAGCATTGATCCTGGGACGAAAACCCCGTGGTGATGTTTATGTGGTAAATCCATCTAGGAGTCACAAGTGGGCTTCAGTTTCTTATATTTGTCATTTTCAAGCAGTTGTGCATGCTATTTGTAGGATTTTATGGTTTGGGCATGTATTTTAATTTTAGTGAATAATATAAATAAAATGGTTGCATTTCTTGTGTTCTGGTTCTTGATGAAAGACTGTATTAAATGAGAACACTAGTATATTTTAGATCTATCAAAATTTTTATTGTTTGGAATCTTACAGTGGTATCAAAGCCGTGCATCCTTCCAACTTGAGATTTGTATGCAAGGAACTACGGTGAAATTTATTTTTCACCCTAGCCAACATTTCTCACTTCGGTGATATTTATCACCCTAGTTAGATTTTTATTTTTCAGTAAATTATTTTATTGGGAGACATAAGTGAAGGGAAAACCATTTATATGTCTGTGGGTCAAATTTGTGAAAATATTTGAAGGCATGATTGACAAAATCTTCCTATGAAAAATTAATATATTCCTGTTTGGGTATGGGAGAAGATGGACCGTGTTGAAGAAATTTTGAAAAACAACCAAAAAATTCTTGATGTACTAGGAGGTTATATGGTCCTTTAAGTAGCCATATCTCTATAGACCAAAATGATAATCAAAGCAATAACGAAATCTGCAACAAGAATAAACTAAGGAGGAGAGGACTATGCTTTATCTGCAAGGGACCTTGGGCCCTTAACCATTCCTGTCCAGGTGATAAGAAGAAGGCAACAAAGACATAACAAGAGGATATTACTTCAAATCATGAAGAATCCTTTGTAGATGGGTCTATTGATCTTCAGGATGGTGAGCAACATCATGACATTATTCAGGAAGGCTTGCAGGATGAAAAACATTTGGAAGTGCATGACGAAATTCTACCTAATGCCATTGATGAGGTTGATTCCTATGCAATGGAGTTCGTAGATCCCCAGGGGAATATTCATGAAGAATATGAACAATCAAGTATAGATAAAATTCCACCAGTACATCCATGTTGGACAACCAAAGAGGATGGAAATTTTATCCTCACATGTAAAGAGGTCCAAGAAGAATACACTCAAGAAGAATCAAAGGAGGAGCTAGCCGTAATAAATCGATATTATAAGCATGATCATGCAGTGTAGCAGGACAAATATAGTATGCATGATGAGTATCATCATGAGGAGCAACATGACAAAAATAATGTGCAAAATGGACGATTCCTAGAGAGTTGGTCAAAGGCTCAAGTTGAAGACGTGGTCATTGGACATCAGGTACAAACAGATACAGAGACAGTTAGCACAGCACTAGAATTTCCAGTAGAAGACTTTCGAGAAAGGATCAAGAATTTCAAGATAGAACTTATGTTGTTGAAGCAGAAAGTCTGGACAGTCCAAGACATTGTCTTACAGGAGAATAGAAAAATTGAGGAACTCATAGGGAAATGTGCCAAATCATCAACCAATCTAATGAGTATTAAGGAACAAATCAAGTCCCTCACAAGGCCGCATGAGGAGTACAATTGGGAGTTCCATAGCAGCGCTCTATAGGAATACATAGATAAATCTTGCAACACCAACAACCCACCTTTATACATTGGGAAGAGCAGGGCAGAGTTCTCCAAATACATCATGTTGGGTAACCAAGTAGAGTAGCATGAATCGAGCATCGAACAACATCAACATAGTATATTTACAGATATTCATTCTTTCCCAAGTATGGATTGGCAAGAGATTATGAGTTGGTATTCTATTGATGGGTTGATTATTTGGAGGATACCCATAGCCAAGGGAAAATTACAACTTGAACCACTTGGTACGGACAACGATGGAGAGTTGAAATGGTACCATAACCCACAGGTCCCAGGATTTAGGTGGCATTGGGATCTAGGAGAATCCATTGGGGGAAGGATCAACTAAAGGATTGTTTGGGATCCAGGTAAATCTATTGAGGGGAGGATTGGTCAGAGGATTGTTTGGGATCTAGGTATTGAAGGATCCATTCATGACCATCCAACATGGAGGGTGCATCGGATTGTATGGGATCCTGGTATCAATGTACAAATGCTTCTGTTGTGGATAGAAGTGGATTGCTTGAGGACAAGCAATCTTTGGGCGGGAGGATTTGTAATATCCCCTTTCTTGATCCAGTCAAAGTGGATAGAATTGACCCATGGTATTTCTTGATGGTATTTTCCCATGGTATTGACCCATGGTATTTCTTGTATTGACCCATGGTATTTATTGTTGGTATTGGACTCATGGTATTTCTTTGTTGGTATTTGACCCATCAAGCCTATAAAAGGGGAGAGAAGCCAGGGCATTTAGAGCATTCTCGATTATCTATCTTATTGTGTTTGGTTGAGAACTCGGCCCAGCCGCTCTAGCACCGATCCTGTGACTAAAACCCCGCGGTGATGTGCTTATGTGGTGAATCCATGATGATTCACAAGTGGGCTTCAGCTTCTTTATATTTGTCATTTTCAAGAAGCAGTATGATATTTGTAGGATTTTTATCGTTTGGGCATGTATTTACTTTCGTTGAATAATATAAATAAAATGGTCGTATTTTTTTGTTCGGTTTCGATGAAAGACTCATTAAATGAGAACACTAGTATGTTTTAGATCTATTAAAATTTTTATTGTTTGGACATGTGAGCAATCTGTTACACGTCATACACGTAATTTTGTCACCATGGCACTTGATAGTCAAAATGGATATTTTAACACCCATACTCATGCTCCCTTACAACTCAAACATTCGTATTCCTTGACCAAATCATGAATTTTGGGAAAATGGATCTTTACACTCTTAAATATGAATTACACACTTTTTACAGTAAATGTATGTGCATGTGTTGTTACTACGAAGAATCCCTGCACAGTTTGGCACTATATTTACCATTCAAAATAGTGCCACTCACTCAAGGTAAAGTAAAAAATAAAAGTGAGTTCTAGAAGCATAGTTGGGCACATATATCCCAACTAGGAGCCTCTCAGTCATATAAATTTGTGCCAAACACGTCCAATCATGGAGTTAATTCCCTTGGGCCATGGAACCCTAATCCCCTCATTTTTGGAACTCACCTATATTTTGTGGATCTGAAACCTCCTCAGTTTCTCCTATAAATTGATTTAAGACTTCAGGTTTAGGGGAGCTTAAATACAGTAGTATTATGCTAATATTTTTTTATTGGAGATTTTGTTAACCAAGGAGGAAGATAGAAGGCATTCAGGAGGAACCTATACGACATCAAGGCTTGGTTGTAATATTTCTATTTTCTCTCTGATAATACATTTGGATATTTTTTCTCAGTGTTTTGTTTTCTTGAAATTGTGAATGATTTGCGTTCATATACTCATTAAAACAATTTCATTTCCTAATCTCCTTGATCATTAGGATAATGTTTATTTTTAGATTATTATTATGCTACAGATTCCTTTGAACCTTTGCATGTTTGTGGTTGCAAGTTTCTTCTAAGCACTGAGAAGCTTCATCAAATCAAAGTGTGTGGTATTCATTGGTCATTTCATTGAAAAGGTAAGAGAATCATCCTCTTCTCCTATTTTTAGTAATTTGAAAATTGTTAGCTTAGGGAAAGAGATATTCTCATGGTTGTTTGTTTCTAGTTGTTTGTTAGGATTCGAGGGAGACCGCTCTTGTACGCAAGAGATATTTATCTGGGTAACAGTAATTGAGTGAAATTTTCATATTTGACTTTGATTATATTTTTAAACTCTCTTCCTATTTCCACCATTAGATCGAATGTTAGACGATCGAAATATTTTAAGCCATTACATCCACTTCCTCCTTTATTTGTGCTCTTATAACTACCTGACTCACTCACTAAGACTACTAATGAAATATGATACGACCTCTCATGTGTGTATGCCATTATAGGCCAAGCTATTTCAGAGAGATTCCGATTATGCAAATTAATCCCAAGCCATCTTTGCACTGATTGAGGCATCTAAGGTCTTGTTTTCTACATGTTCCTTCTATTCATATCAATTCAAATCTGTCTTCACTGAGCTTTAATGTTGTGAATATTTTCTTTGCGGTCTTTTCATTTAGATCCTTTTTGGTACAAAATTATATTGTTCGTTCTGTAGAAACTTAACGCGATGTCTTTGTGAAGCATTTTTCAAATCCAAGATGCAATTTCTCAAAAAATACATATGCATTGGGGTTCATTGACATGTATCTCTGTGGGGTTTTAGGGAGAGAAAGTCACTGTTGATGGCGCGAACTATCTGATATTTAGTGTTGCTAACTCTATTGCAAAAATTTATGCCATTATATTTTCTTTTAGTTCAAATTTCTGATTAGAGGTTTAGTTTTATATTGTTAGTATTCATATTGTTTTTACGAATATTTAGTTTTATACTCGGTGGTTCTCTATTCATGAGAAGTTGTGTGGTGCAGACTTTGTGGGATTGAGATTTCAAGGGTATGTTGTGTTGTGCAAATTTTATTAAACAATGTGTAACTTTCTTGTTTCATATTTGTGATATTATTCAATTGAATTTAGCCTAATTCAATTAAATCAGTTTTTAGTAATAATGCCTCAAGTAGGTTAACTTTGATACTGGGAATTTGTGATATTAATCAATTGAATTTTTCCTTGTTCACTTAAATCAATTTTTTAGTAATAGCCCATCAAGTAATTCTACCTTAGTGACGGAGGCATTGAATTGGGGCTGAGTACTTTTAAATTTTCTTTCAAATAGTCTATAACAATTCATAGATAAAAACAATCTTAGTCTCAAATATCACATTGAGTTGTAGAGTATAAAAAATTATTAGTCTCAAAGATCGCATTGATTTACAGAGTATCTTTCGAAGTAGAGCAATAGTAACTATCGTTTCCTCTGCTATCATGCCCATTACAGAACTAGTTGTTCAATCGAGAAACATAATGGATCCTACCTTGAAGGCATCCTATCTTCACACGAATTTACAACTTCATAGGATTCCGAAGAGCGATATCAAACAGGGACCATCTCTCTTGAACCACCATAGTATATCACATCATTGTAGAGTCATATCATCCAAAAATTCCTGCTTTATGATAATCACCTCATACTTCCACACTCGATATGTGCCATTCTGCAAAGGATCTTGACCTTATTTCACATTTAGGAGATCGCCGACCATACTGCTACACATATAAAATACACTACTCCTCAAAGATTGGGGTAAGTGCAAGAGTAATTATTGAAGATATTTTAGTCACATGATGCAACTATCCCACGACTCTATAGTAGAGAGACCAACATGGAACGAAAAACTTAAAATCGATTGATGCACTCATTTTCATGGGTAGTTCATGGACATTTTTATTTTCGGAGATCACACGAAGATGGTGTTCTTTATTTTCTCTTTTCGTAATAAAGTTTTATGGGTGAAGAAATTCATTTTTCCTACAAGATCAAGTTATGTAGCTATAATATCTTGTGTTTGTAGGTACATCCAACCGGAAACATTCCTTTAAATACTCGATAGAGTTGGTTTCATAGTATTCATTGGAAGCAAGAAATAACCTGCGATCTCGACCTTGAAATACCCCATCGCTTATCCATGCCTTCCACTACGACCACTTCGCCATACCATCCACTACGACCAAATAAAATTCAAGGTGGATGTTATTCCTTACACGCATGTTGCCGAGTGGGTGATTTAGGGCTAATTTTGTCATGGAGGATGACAAGATTTACCCATTTTTTGAGTTGGTGATCCATAAACATGGGATTACATGAAGTGTAATGTGGTCAATCCCCATGTAGGTCGATAGATAGGTCGAATCGATGATAGGCACTACCAAAATAGAATAACTTATAAATGGATATTAGAGGTTTTCCTACCCACAATTCCTCATCTTTTCATGTTACTATGCATGCCATGAACGTCTCAGATGCCAAGTGGTGCAGTTAAGTTTTGAACCAACAATGTCAAAGATTGTCTGTGATTTCTAAATCGTTTTGAGCTAGTTGGTGGTTTTCTTTCTTGAGAAACTTAATGCTCTGTACCAGACCTCATATCTCATTTATGAAATAGGAGGTATCATGGTTTAAATTTTAAGGGTACCCCTACCCATCAACAAAAAATTTCGTTACAGTTTTATTTTTAAATTGTCTTTCATATGACTTTTAAAATTTTCTTTTACCTGTCTCATTTTTTCTCACATAAAAATAATTAAGCTGCTCCATCGCATGCAAAGATCCAACCAAATTTCATTTTCCCCAAATTTCTCCTAAAACAACATCTTGTAAAAATTCATAAAATTTTATTTTGCTACATATCTACTTTTGGTTATTCACCCTTCTCCGCTATTGAAATATATAATAGAGTTTCGAGAATTTATACCTACCAAAATAGGGTTTGAATAAATATTTTTTCATATCACATAAAAGTTCAAGTTGGTGTCGCATCCTATGCACCGTTTCTTCATAATAGTGTATAAGTGTAGATTGGTGTATATTTGTATTAATAAATTTTTGAAGCAAGACCTTACTAAATTGATTTTAAATGTTATTAAAAAAAAATATAACGCCAATTAATTCACACCTATTTAAAAATTATATATAATGGAAAATTGTAGATTATTGCATACCTCTTTATTAGAGAAATAATTAGAGTAATTGATCCATCATTTCCATTGAAATCCAACATAACCCACATGTCGCATCTTATTGCTTCATTGGACTTTGCATATCATGACGACACTTGTTATTGTCACTGTCGTCCCAACTATTTTCGCTAGGTTTATGAAATTTTGTTCCTTTTACGCAACTTTATTTTTGATTCTTTATGATTGCTTAACGTTCCATATTGGAAGTGTCTTTTCATTATTCAAATCCAATTGAAATTTGAGTCCAGCTCAGAAGTGAAATATTTTTCTCGACTCTCTCTCAATAAATACCAAAGGTTTAGATCCACTGCAACATTCATCACAAAATGCTCAGTTCCACCTTGGCACCCACTTATACTTCATTTGAAAGTTGTAAAAGTTAGACTTAGTTACTTTGATTTATAACTCATAACGTATAACTAAGCCACTGTAAAAATTTTAGTTGCTCCTAATGACTTAATCATATGATAGGAACAAAAATGGTAAGTCACACTTATTTTATGACTCATTTACAATAAAATTCCTCTATCATAATTATGTGTTCCAAAAGATCCATTCAATCATGTGATATGAGACAAAACACAAAGTAAAGAATGATCGTGGCTTACAAAGAGAATCCAAAGTTCAAAATTGATATTATCTATATGAAACCATCAACTTAGAGTTTACATTAATGATAGAACATGGAAGAAGGCAAGCTTAGGAAAATGGAATAGGCCATGTTCTTCCCATCTTCAGCATTCAAGGAAAAATAAGTCTTCCTAATGCGGGCTTTACATGTAAAGGAAAATGGAAAGTACAAATTTATTAATATTCTATCAACATTTAAATCATTCTATAACAAAGGTTGGTATTAAGATTCTAAGAAACTGTCTCAAAATGCTAACCCCTTGATTTGAATTACATGTGACTCTTGGACGCTTGGGAGTCAAGGTCCACTATTCATCTTCAAAGTCCATGATAAGAGTTGCATGGGTAGCTCCATTTACAATGCACATTATGAAGGAACAACGCATTTCTACGATGAACGGAATCGTCGGCCTTGGAGTTGTTTCCTGCTCTTTGTATCTGTGGCGTTGAGCGCTCTGGTGAAATTTTCTCAAAGAGAGTTCAAAATTTTGGTCCCACATTTGCATGAAATCGAAGCGTTCGAAAAATAATTTCTTTCTTGCTTGACATAATGATTAGGGGAGGGAACTTCTAATTGTTCTTGCTCGGAATCGGGAGTTGAAGACTCGGACAGTGGGACTATTGAATCAAATGTAGTGAAGTTCTGCTACCAGAGGCTGCGACAGTTGAGGGAAAAGGAATGAAAAATCCAAAAACATCATCAAATTTTCATTTGATAGGAAGAGGGGATTTGAAATGCTTGCTTGGGCCATAATAATAAATTTATAATGTTCTTTTATTTCTTTTATTTTTAAGTTGACAAGCTTTAATATGGTTTGATGTGTAACTACAATATTTCAAACTTAGAACTTTAAGAGGCACATTATTACTCCTTGATCCTCTTTTGAGCAACCTCAGCAAAGGTATCAGTCTACCATTTCACTCTTTCATCAGCTTCCTCATCATGGTCGTCATGGCTCTCTCGAGGAGATTGATTATCCTCATCAAAAGATTTCTTCTTTGACACCTTTGAATCCACATCATTGCTTTTCTTATTATTTGACTTTTTCTGGTTTTTTTTCCTTTCTTCATCTAAAGCTCCCCCTGTTAATGTGTTCACTTTTAACCCTCCTCGGCGACTTGTTATATTTTCTACCTTCTTTTGTTTTGGAGGATTTTTCAAAATAAAAGTAGTAAGCTTATCCCTCATATCTACATCAATAATGTACCCACATGCATCACATTCCAGGGATATCATTTATATCTTTGATATCAGAATCTTTGCCTCTGGATTTCCACGTCCATAGCACTAGACATATCCTTTTATAAAAACTTCCAGAAAGGGCACGTTCCTGCTCTCTATGCAATGCCACCAACTTCTACCACTAGTCTCTTATGTCTGCTTTTGTACATAAGTATATTTTGCAAGGTACAAATGAAAGCCACCACCATCCTTCAGGTTATGTAAATGCATAGAAGATGTCTTTTTGAATACTACCCTAGTCGTTGTATCTGTTTTAGATGGGTACAATGCTTGCATCTTTGCCAAAAATAAACCTTAAGCATAAGGTAAGGGTGTGTCTGCAAGGTAAGGTTTTGTCTAGCATTTGGATATGTGTTGATCAAGATTACATCTGGAACCCTCCAGACTACTCCTTACCCCCAATTGCCTATTTCAATATTTGTAACAATTTTTTTATTTGTCTGAACATATTATGTTGGGTTACATATATGTGTATTGATGACAAATTGGTGATACACTAGGGTTAATCCCTTAAAACTGCCTCTTCCATACATCTTCCTAGCATTTCTAGAGTGTCTACTTCTTAATCACTCGTATCATCAATATCTTTGAAACCTCCATGATCTCGTTATCATCAATATCTTTGAAAATTTCGCCTTTCATTCCTCCACGATGGCTCCTTCTGTGCAACATCTTCTTTCTTCTATGCTACTCTTTCCTTTACTATTGTCTTAGGATATTTTTTTTGCAACAAATAGCAATAGTGCAATTGCTAGTTAAACCCCCAAAAAAAACATCTAGAAATAAAAATCTTAGTGAATGAATTGCCCCAACCAATCATTTCAGATAACATAAGTTTACCGGAACACAAAACATCATTGTATGAAGAAAAATTTAATGACGGTCAAATCAGCGCCGCGGGTAAATAGGGATGGGGATATTTCGTGAGTCTCCATGGAAATGTAACTTAAAAAGAAACTTAAAAAGAAATGTAAAACACCTCATCAATCGTAAAAAGAAACTAGCAACAACAGCGTTCCTCCTGCAGCACGTTTGGTCCACAGCATGGAGGACCTTCGGAAGAAAGGAAAGGATCAGAAAAATAAACACCACGCCCTCCTTATCCGGCCGTACCTCTGGTCGACCACTGAGGACCGTTAAAACAGTTGAGCGTGACTGCCTCTTATCTATATGCTCCGCATTTGCGATTTCCGTTCCTTGGAAAATATAAGCAAATCCCTCCAGGTTTTGTTTTATCAAATGTCTACCTCCTACCTTTTGACAATCTATATAATTGACAGAACAATTACTCTCAATTTACGGTGGCAACGATGCTTTTGGCACAATGGGTAAATCCACGGTGGGGCATAACTCTAGTAGAGTGAAAGTATTGGTGGAAGTAGAGTGAAAGTATTGGTGGAAGTAGTTACATTGTTGGTTTTGCAGTTTCAGAGTAATTACATTCTTATTGATTTCCAATTACATACAGATGTTTCAATTAATTTTCATAAATACGTAAATTAAACCGTATGACATGTAGATGTTTCGGTTAATTTTCATAAATACTTAGTAAATTCAATTGTAAAAGCTGTTATAATCAAATGACCATTTCCCTGGCCCTTTTCCGCCCGAAAGAGGGTGAGAAAAAGACAGGTGTGGGCTGCCATTAGTCTAGTTGACCGCATTGGGTCGCAATGAACAGAAAAAGCAAGAGCTCACAATTTTTTTTTAAGCAAAGAAAATAGTTTTGCCATTGTTTTCGGAGGGGAGGGGCCTCTTCTTAATGTGCTTGGAATTCAAACTAAATTGGATTCACATTTTTCCGTTCAGAAGAGGATTAAACTCTGAAAAAACGCATCTCCCATCTATTAACCATTCACTGAATATCCAACTGCTTGTCCATTTAAAAACCAAAGAGGTAAGTCTCCTCTCCTCAAGGGAGATGAGCATTGTATCTTTGTAGGATAAGGAGTGGTTATGTAGTGGAGGGCCTATTTTCTTCTTTGCAAAGTCCATTTTCCGGATTTGTCTCTCAATTGTTACCAAGAAACCCATGGGAAATTTCTTTGATATTAATGACAAAACTTTATTACTTATAAATTTGGAATTTTTAATTAGCTGATTTATCTTAATGTTATTGGAAGAGTAAGGCTTAGCAATTTTTAAAATAAGAAATTATTGTGAATTATAAAACAAAAAAAATAAATCCCTTAACCAACATGTTACATTAGATAACCACAAACCTGTTATAATAAATATTGCTGGGAAACAAAAAAAAGGACACTACTGAATATGGGTAAAACTTGAAAATGATAAATGCAACAAATGCAGAATTCCAGGTTTTCTTTCCAGGTGCGCAAAATCTCTCTTCATCCAGGTCTAGAGTAAGATGGATTAAGCCCATACAGAACTTTATTGAATCTTGGAGTCTTCATCCAGGTCTAGAGTAAGATGGATTTATTTTATTAGGAACTTTATTAAGATGGAGTTATATGGAAAAATAGTGACATTGAAATTACGTTTTGTTTATTTCACCATGTTAACCATGAGATTTGTACACCCAGGAGTACAATAGAGCACATCTAATAAGTTCAAATTCAGAGTTTGAATTTAATTATGCAGAAAGAGAGACCGTTTATCCAAAATTTACGAGGGACGCAATTTTACGCTATACATTTAATTAATAAAGAAAATATGTTAATTTCTAAAATTTTAGAGAATCGAAATTAAAAATTTTAATATTCAAATTCTTTTTTAAATGGATTGCAAACAGAATCAAATAAGTGTGAGTACTTTTTGAAGGCAATGAATGAGAAGGAAACAAATCTCTTTGATAGTAATGACTTTGGTGATTTTTTTGGTTATTTAAAAAGTTTAAAAACTTGTGATTTGGCCAGAGATATTTTTGGAAAAGATTATATAGAAATTTATTTATTTTTATTTATTTTGAACTCACTAGAATGTGGTTTATCATATTAAATAGAGATAGCAATAAAGAGAATTAATTTTTGAATTTAAAATTTAATAGTTAATTTTAATTAGAAATTATTATTTATTAATATTTTAATATAATTAAAGTAACAATGTTAATTAAGAATTTGAAGATAAATTATAATTTTATAAAAATATTTATAATTAAGTAAATTGATATTTTAAGTTATACTTAAATAATACATTAAGTCAAAATTAGAAAAATAATTTAAATAAATAAGTAAATATGTTATCTATTTATTTAAATATTTACTAAATAAAAATAAGTATAAATTAATTAAATAAAACATCATTAATCATACTTATCATTTGAGACTGTTGAAATTAAAAAAGAATGACAAAATTTGCTAAAATACCTAATCTAGCATCTAAAATATTATACACAAAATCCTTTCTCAAACAAGAGGATGACTTTCTTAAATTATTTCGCTTTATAGAATATAGAAAATTAGAACATTTGTTATTATATTAAAACATAATGAAATTTTAAGTGACGTATTATTGATTAAACGCAAATTAAAAAGGAAATTCCACACAAATCAATTTTCAAATTTCTAAATTAAAAAAAAAACTTACTTCAGAAAAATAAAGAAAAATGGAGAACAACGGTCTAAACTATTTACCAGCAAATTTTAATATATTCGGAAAACCTACTCTCTACTTTTGGCATTGAACCATGGCAAACGTTCTCACAGCCACTTTTCTCTCCCCGTTATCTGACCGGCACCATGTCCTTTTGGCACTGATCCATGGCAAACGTACATAACTTATAGTTCTCGTTGATGTTTTACTATTTCATATGTAGACAAAGGCAGCAGCAGTTTCAGATTTCGTTGGAGAGTCGGTAGCAGCCGCAGTTGGACAACCAGTGGGAATGATCCTACCTGCCACGGCACGACAAAGCTGGGTTTCGACATGTTGTCTAAAGCATATAATATATCTAAGGGATAAGGCTTATATTGAGATTTTCATTCTAATTGCTTTGACAATATGGATATCTTTAGTAAAGATGACACATATTTCATATCTTTCTTTTGACGGGACTTACAGAGCAATGAACATTTCAATTGTTATTAATTATTTTTAGTGTAAAACTTTGGGACTGAATCAATGTCATTGCTCTCTTCAATCATAACGACAAAGATATATAAAAATGCATATATGAAAGGCGCTCTTATCATCATAATGAAACCACAAACTTTGGTTTACCAAATGTGAATATGTGATTAACCAGGAGATACATTAATCGATCGATTTTAATTCCTCTTAAAATAAGCGATAGAGAAGTTAGACGCAGAAGACAATGCAGTAATTTCAATGATAGCAAGATAATTAATTACAATGTATCTACCAAAACCAATGACCTGGATCACTCTATCTTCACAATGAGTCTTTAGAAGTCTCTAGAAGTCACAAAAATCCAGCTTAAAAGCGTCTGACGACAACTAAATATTATTATTGCATGGCCTCGGCTTCGTGACTACTACGTTACAGATGGACATTTTAGTTAGCATAGCTTATATTTGTAGTCCTTCGAATGTCTGGCCGAATTGCCAATTTGCAGGAGCGACGTTATATGAAGTGACAGTCTTGCCATCGCTGGTGGTGACTCGGAAAGACAGACTCTGCCCATTCAAATAGGAGTTGCTCTGCCAATTCTGTCCCCAGTTGCGTGACATTTCCTCCCACCCACTCTTGGAACCTTTGAGGGAAACTGCCTCCACATCACCTGCACCTCCTACGTTGGTAATGAGTACCAAATTGAAGTAGGAGAACCCATTGATGGTGAATCGAACTCCACCTTTCCTCCCGCATGGTACTCTGCATACATACATATATATAAGTCTTTCAAATATGCTTTAATCCAAATTACCGCCAAGTGAAAATAGTTTTTCAGGATTGAAGAAGACGAATACAGAAATGAACGAGTAACTGGAGTAATAATTAATCACCTTCGGAACATTATTGGAACAATGCCACCCTTGTAAATGCCAATTTGTTGAAAAGCAGGTTGAGCCATGTCGAAGTGTTGGAGAGGCGGATTGCACCATCCTCCATTATCATTGGGAAGTGCATAGTTCGGTGGGCAAAAGTTGGTAGCCGTAACAGTGACAGTGCGTCCAGGTAAACACCACTGAGGGTCGGTCTTCTCGTTGCATTTCATTTCGTAGCAGGCACCGCAAGTAAGTCCATTGTTGAAAAGCACGGTGGCTCAGAGCAGCGGTGTTTGTCCCGTAACCTTCGCTATACAAATTACCGTAGCCGCACGCACCTCCTGTGAAATCAATAATAATGTAATTACATAGAAAACATAGGGCATTAAGCCAAGCCTCTAACTCCGAAACTGCAAAACCAACGACTTCAATGGAAAATTTATGTCTCTCTAACGAATCCCACAAGTACTTTCACTCGACCAGAGTTTTGCCCCACCGTGGACTTACCCATTGTGCCCGAAGCATCGCTGCCTCCGTAAAATGTAGCATGCGCGGATTGCCAGCTGCTATCTATTGCATAAGCTGCACCAGCTATCCACCAGAAACAAAGCACTGAGGCCAGTTGTACAAGCGCCATTTCACTGCAGAACATTCAAAATTTAAAACTCAACAAGAATCATAAACATTATAAGAATAATAAGCGAAGTGTATAAAGAAAGAGCACCGAAAGCAATGGTTGCTCAAGGATATGTAGACTTCACCTGAATTTAATATCTAACATGAAAACTAACTAGTAAATAAATCAGAATTGATATCTGAATTGATACTTGAGTGCAGAGAGATCTCCAAATATATAGAATCGAGAGATGGAGGAAGCTTATTATCGCTTCCAAAAATGTCAATTTCCATCGGGCCGTAACAACCAGAAAATGTGGACATTAGTAAGAATTTTCCCAGTATAGATGATAGGCTGCACATGCAACGGGCTTTCAAGCGATCCGTGGCGGTATTCGTTTCTTGCGATGGAACCATCTGCACATGGGGTGGTCAAAATCTACCAAATTTTGCGATAACGAAGGCGGTAGGTTGAGTCTGTCCATACTCTAAACGATTCCAGAAGTTGCGGCATCAAAGGCCCGGGCTATTTCAAGTTAAGTTATGTTTTCGCTCCCACATGTTATGTTTTCTAAATCGTTCTTCAAACTTCTTTTCCGAAATGGTGCATCGACAATGATACGCATGTGCTTTTTGGTATCTATGCTTTAAATTGGGAGTAATTGTTCTATAAATTATATATCTTGCCAAACGGTAGGAGGCAGACATTTCAATAAAACAAAAACGGAAGGCATTCGCTTATATTTTCCAAGGGACGGAAATCACAAATGCAGATAGAGCATATAGATAAGAGCCAGTTACGCTCAACTGTTTTAAAGGTCCTCAGTGGTCGACCAAGCGTACGGCCGGATAAAGAGGGCGTTGTCTTTATTTTTCTGAGTCATTTCTTTCTTGTGATCCTTCATGGTGGACCAAACGTGCAAAACGGCTGCAGGAGGAAGGCTATGTTTAACTTTTAAGATTGATGAGCGGCCTCACGAGTCACGAAGTGTTGGGAATTTCTGATAATTCAAAAACAATAACAAGAGAATAATACTCTCTTTTTTAAGAGATAGAGATGACAGAGTAAGACTTTTCTTTCTATTTTATTAACAGAACTAAAAACTATTATAAATGATAGATTTCTTCCTCTGAGAGAAGGATTCACAAAACTGACTGAGTGCTACAAACGTAGTGCTCACACAAATTTCTCTCTCTCTCTAAAAATGCACAAAAAAAAAGTGCTCTCTGGTTTTACTATGTTTTTCCTCTGCCTGCGGGCTTACACAGCGATACAACACAACAATACAATGATATCTCACCTTTCTCTCTCTTATAATGATATGCAATACAATGCTTTTTATATGACATGGTTTAAATAAAAACATAAAATAGATAAAATGAAAATACATTGTCGAAACATAAAACTTAACCTAAATCTTCTTTGGCGCGATATATGAATGGAGCCCACTTCGCAATCGGCGATCGGCGATCTGCAGAATGAACTTTGCAATTGTGATTTACGATTTGCGATTGGCGCTATGCGATGGACCTTGCGATTGCGATGAACGATGTGCGATGTGCGACTGTTGTGGGACCACATCGCATCGCACCATTGGCATCGGCGGAAAATCAAATGGGGGAATGGTTTCAACAAACAAGTGCGATGTTGCGATTGCGATTGGATTGCATCGCGAACATTCAACATAACACAACATATAGCGGATAAAACATGTAACGAGCGACTGCGATTTGCGATTGTTGTGGGACCATATCGCATCGCATCACAAACTCTCAATCGACGGTAACTCTTTTCAGATGCGGAACATGCAATGTCTCTTTGCGATTTGCAATTGAGATTGTGATCGCATTGCATCGCATCGGAACAATTCATATCAACAAGACACTTGCAAGTAAAACTTGCGATTGCGATCAAGCGCTGATGGTGGGGACCACTATCACGTGCCTTTTCAAAAACTTATTTCATCTGATTTTACAAAGATCTTGGTTTGGGTTTTAAAACTTTTCTTCAAAATTTGGATTTAAGATCATTTCTTGGAAGCAAACTGATTTTACAAAGAATTGTTTTGGGTTTAAAGAATTTTTTTGGAAGACATTTCTTGAAGGCAGCTTGATTTTGCAAAAAATTGTTTTGATCTTAAAAAAATTTCTTGAACGTAGATTCAAAAGACATTTCTTGGAGGTGTACGTGTTTTGAGTTTAAGTAAATCTTTTGAGCTTCGTTTCATTTTTATAAGACATTTTTCTCTCGAAATGCACCTTACGATTTACGATTTGCGATTGGCGTTGTGCGATGGACCTTGTGATTGCGATGAACGATGTGCGATGTGCGACTGTTGTGGGACCACATCGCATCGCACCATTGGCATCGGCGGAAAATCAAATGGGGGAATGGTTTCAACAAACAAGTGCGATGTTGCGATTGTGATTGGATCGCATCGCGAACATTCAACATAACACAACATATGGCGGAGAACACATGTAACGAGCGATTGCGATTTGCGATTGTTGTGGGACCACATCGCATCGCATCGCAAACTCTCAATCGACGATAACTCTTTTCGGATGCGAAACATGCAACGTCCCTTTGCGATTTGCGATTGCGATAGTGATCGCATTGCACCGCATCGGAACAATTCATATCAACAAGACACTTGCAAGTAAAACTTGCGATTGCGATCAAGCGCTGATGGTGGGGACCACCATCACGTGTCTTTTCAAAAACTTAAATTCCTTCACCGTTTAAACACATTTTCATCAATTTGGTTGTTGAGGGCTTAAAAGCCCGAAATGTCTGTTTTCATTAAAATTGTGTTCTTCCATGCTTTGGAACCACGAAAGTCTTCATTCCTCTGAAAAAACAGCTACGCCCATAACAAAATTAATTCAACTCTGCAAACTCGGCTTCTGCCATCAACATTGATTTCATCCTTACGAATTTTCTCCATTCGTCTTTAATACACGGTGCTATGCACACTCAACCTTCTGCTACTGTTGCTACCCCTGTACTCTGTTTCTACCTGCTCAGGGCACGTAGGTGACTTTAATATTTCAACACTCCCCCTTAAAGTTAGCTGCTGGGTTATCAGTCATACCCAAGCATTTTCTTAAATATTCAAAAAAATTTTGCCCCAATGGCTTTGTTAAAATATCTGCAATTTGTTCCTCTATTCTACAATGTTGTAAAAAAATTTCTCCATTGTTCACCAATTCTCTAATATAGTGAAACTTTGCATCTATGTGCATCGTTCTCTTGTAAAACACATAATATTTTGATAATGCAGTAGCTGAGCTATTGTCACAATAAATCACCGTCCCTTTTACCTGTTCTTGGCATAAACTTCTCAACATCCTTCTCATCCATACAGTTTGACACGTTGCTGCTGTAGCTGCCACATATTCTGCCTCTGCTGTAGATAATGCTACAATAGGTTGTTTCTTAGAAGCCCATGAGATGGCTCCTGAACCCATATGAAAAACATAACCGAATGTTCTTTTGTGATCATCTACACTTCCAGCCCAATCACTGTGAGTGTATCCAACTAACTCAGAATTTTCTGAAGTAGTATATAAAATTCCATACCCTTTAGTTCCTTTAACATACTTCAGAATTCTCTTTGCTTCCTACCAATTTGCTTCTTTTGGATTCTCCATGAATCTGGAAATCAAACTAACAGCATGCATAATATGTGTCCTAGTTGCATTCAAATACATGAGGCTGCCAACTATGCTTTTAAACAAGCTTGGATCAAAATCCTTGCTACTGTCATCTTTACTCAACTTCAATCCCATTACTGTGGGAGTAAT
This sequence comes from Pinus albicaulis, assembly GCA_034641835.2. Taxonomy (NCBI): domain Eukaryota; kingdom Viridiplantae; phylum Streptophyta; class Pinopsida; order Pinales; family Pinaceae; genus Pinus; species Pinus albicaulis. Next base: position 23,239 of record JAXQQM020066196.1, on the reverse strand, counting down.
TGCAGCTTTGCACTCTTGAATATTAAATCTTTCTAAAACTTGATTCACATACTTTGCTTGTGAGATAAAAATCCCATTTTCATTCTGTTCTACTTATATTCCTAAGAAGTATATCAATAACCCCATGTCAGTCATTTCAAATTCTTCTTTCATGGTTGTTTTAAAATTTTCAACAAGGTAATCATCATTACATGTAAATATTAGATCATCAACATATAACACAACAATGAGCATTCTGCCATATTTTTCTTTGATGTATAATGAGAGTTCTCCATCACATTTTAAAAACCCATTTTCTAGTAGATAGGAGTCTATCCTACTGTACCATGCTCTCGGTGTTTGCTTCAACCCATAAAGAGATTTCTTCAATCTGCACACTTTGTGTTCTTGGCCTTTCTTCTCATAGCCTAGAGGTTGTTCAACATATAACTCTTCCATTAAAACTCCATTTAAAAATGCAGATTTTACATACTTCTGGTATACTTTCATTTTTTTTTGTGCCGCTATGGACATCATTGCTCTTACTGTTCATTATTGCAACTTGTGCAAAAGTTTCCTCATAGTCTCTTCCATGCTACTGCTTGTGTCCCTTAACAACAAGTCTAGCCTTGTGTTTTTCTATCTTTCCTTCAACGTTGCTCTTGGTATTGTAGACCCATTTAACTCCAATGACTTCTTTACCTTCTGAGAGATCAACCAACTCCCATGTTTTTTTCTTCTCTATGGAATTAATTTCATCATCCATAGCTTCTATCCATTTTCTATCTTTAACAGCATCTTCAAAATGAATAGGATCATCAACTTGACAATACAAAGCAAATAAGGAATTCATACCTTCATTTTCTGCTTCCTGGTCATAGATTTCATTAATACTTCTGAACTTTGTTCCTCTTTCATTTGGTGTTGTTGTGCTTAAAGAAGCACTCAATTCAGCTCCATGTGGTGTGCTTGGAGATGCACTCCCATTTCTTCTCAAGGGTGTTTTCACTGCTGCTTGAGGTGTCCCTTGTTGTTATTGTGTTGGTGGAGGTTGTGTTACTGATGAGGTATTAATTTCAACCACATCTTCCTCATCTTCATCATGAGACAAACAACTTTTAACATTGACTATTTTTTCAATGCTTCCATCCCATGCTTCCTCTTCAATAAATTGCACATCTCTACTGATCACAAACTTCTTTGAGGATGGGTTATACAATCTGTATTCTTTGGAATCTTCACAATATCCAAGGAAGATGCATTTCTCCCCCTTACTATCCAACTTCTTCCTCAACTTGTCTGGAATGTGTGCATAAGCCACACATCCAAAAAATCTCATGTGGGTGACTCCCTGTTTTCTGCCACTCCATGCTTCTTCTAGAACTTTGTTCATAACAACTTTTGTAGGGCATCTATTTAAAATATACACAACACAAATTGCTGCTTCTTCCCAGTACTCATTTGGTAAGTGTTTTTCCCTTAGCATACTTCTCACCATTTCCATTATGGCTCAATTCTTCCTTTCAGCGAATCCATTCTATTGCGGTGTGTACCTTGTGGTAAACTGATTGAGTATGCCATTCTCTCTACAGAAACGTAGAAATTATTTTGATATATATTCTCCTGTAGAAACGTGGAACATTTTCTCTGTGTTGCTTTCCCAAGATGCAGCCTTCACATAGGCTATCACGCTTCTCAATCAATGGCAAACCTCTTACCATTCCTTTTCTGTGCAACAAATTTAATCCTACGAAATTGAGATGTCCAAATCTCAAGTGCCATAACCAGTTTTCATATTTCACTTTCTTCTGAAAGACTTCTTATGTTACAACTGCTACACTCTTCCCTTTTCCTTTCAAGTCAGTGTTGAGCTTGAGTGAAAACGTTCTATTGCTAGTCATTTTTATTTCAGTAATAATTTTCTTTCTTGGAGGTATATATTTTATGATGCAGACATCATCCTTGAAAATTACATTCTAACCTTTGTTTATGAGCTGCCCAATGCCTAAAAAATTACACGTTAAACCAGGAATATAATACACATCTGGAACAAATTTTTGCTCACCATTTCTTGCTCGAATACTAACTCTGCCTTTTCCTTTTACAGAGATCTTAGTATCAGTTCCTGTGGTTACTTCTGATTTTACTTCTTCATCTAGATTGACAAACATTGCTCTGTTTCCAGTCATATGATTACTACATCCTGAATCTAAGAACCAATCATCATCTTGTCTATCTTGTGCTACATTACATGTTAACAACACATTACTTGGGTTCTTTTCTTCTTTTGTTACATTAGCATTCTGCCTATTTTTTATGTCATTTTGCTTTTTCCTACATTCATTGACATAGTGCCCATATTTATTGCAATAATGACATTGGACATTGGATTTGTCATACCTCTGTCCATGAGCATGTTGGTGTTGGTGTCCACCTTGCTGGCTGTTGCATTGGCCGTGGCTCTGATTTTGACTGTTGCTCCTTCCATGTGAATGTGAAGGGCTGTTCCTTCCACCTCTGTTTTGGCTTCTGCCTCTTCCTCTTCCTCTGCCTTAACCTCTTCCTTTTCCTGAAGGCATCTGGGTCTTGAAGGCGTGATCTAGAGAAGAGTTTTCATTTCTACTCAATCTCTGTTCATGTGTCATCAGTGATGCATGAAGCTCATTCACTGTGAACTTTGAGAGATCCTTGGTCTCTTCTATGGTGGTAAGTATAACATCAAACCTTGAGGGTAAGATCCTCAAGAGTTTCTCCACAATCCTTCTTTATTCAAGAGTTTCTCCATAGGACCTTATCTGATTTACCATCCCAATCACATGTGTAAAGAATGAGTCTATATTGTCTGACTATTTCATACAAAGAGTTTCAAAATCTCTCCTCGGCAACTGTAATTTTGTTGTCTTAACTTTCTCCATACCTTGGTATGCTACCTTGAGAGTATCCCACGCATCCTTGGATCTCTTAACTGCTGTTATCCTCGGAAACACACTCTCATTTACAACTTGATACAAATAGAAGAGGGCTTTAGAGTCCTTCTTTCTATTACTCTTCAATATATCCCTCTCTGCCTGAGTTAAGGCATTAAAAGCTTGCTCATCAACTGGTTCATCAAAACCATCTTCTACAAAATCCCATAAGTTTTGTGAGGCAAACAGGGCTCTCATGGTAATGGCCCAATAATCATAGTTCTTTCCATTAAATTGTGGAAGTTGAGCATTTCCAATACTCATACTTGTGCTTGGTCCAGCCATTGATTTTAAACTGAACTCTGAACTTAAACAAATTGTCTTTCCTTCTTTAAAGAACAAACTCTTTCAAACAAAAACAACAACTCTTTTTTATTTTGAGAAATACCTGAACTTTATCTTCTGTTGAGCTTTCACGCTGCTGGAGAAATGCTGCAACAAGTCTTATTCATTTTTCAGCTTCTTTGAAACCTTCAAAGAGCATAAAATAGCTCTGATACCATGTTGGAATTTCTGATAATTCCAGAACAATAACAAGAGAATAATACTCTCCTTCTTAACACAAAGAATAAATGGACAGAGATGACAGAGTAAGACTTTTCTTTCTATTTCACTAACAAAACTAAAAACTATTACAAATGATAGATTTCTTCCTCTGAGAGAGGGATTCACAAAACTGACTGAATGCTACAGACGCAGTGCTCACACAAATTTCTCTGTCTCTCAAAACGCACAAAAAAAAGTGCTCTCTGGTCTTACTGTGTTTTTCCTTTGCCTGCGGGCTTACACAACGATACAACACAACAATACAATGATATCTCATCTTTCACTCTCTTACAATGATATGCAATACAATGCTTTTTATATGGCGTGGCATAAATAAAAACATAAAACAAATAAAATGAAAATACATTTCCGAAACATAAAACTTAACCTAAATCTTCTTTGGCGCGATATACGAGTGGAGCCCACTTCACAATCGGCGATCGACGATCGGCGGAATGAAATTTTCAATTGCAATTTGCGATTTGCGATTGGCGCTGTGCGATGGACCTTGTGATTGCGATGAATGATGTGCGATGTGTGACTGTGGTGGGACCACATCGCATCGCACCATCGGCATTGGCAAAAAATCAAATGGTAGAACGGTTTGAACAAACAAGTGCGATGTTGCGATTGCGATTGGATCGCATCGCGAACATTCAACATAACACAACATATGGCAGAGAACACATGTAACGAGCGATTGCGATTTGTGATTGTGGTGGGACCACATCGCATCGCATCGTATCATAAACTCTCAATCGACGGTAACTATTTTCGGATGCGGAACATGCAACGTCCCTTTGCGATTTGTGATTGTGATTGTGATCACATCGCATCGCATCGGAACAATTCATATCATCAAGACAGTTGCAAGTAAAACTTGCGATTGTGATCAAGCACTGATGGTGGGGACCACCATCACGTGCCTTTTCAAAAACTTAAAGTCCTTCGCCGTTTAAACACATTTTAATCAATTTGGCTGTTGAGGGCTTAAAAGCCCGAAATGACTATTTTCATTAAAAATCTGTTCTTCCGTGCTTTGGAACCACGAAAGTCTTCATTCCTTTGCAAAAACGGCTATGCCCATAACAAAATTAATTCAACTCTGCAAACTCGGCTGCTGCCCATCAACATTGATTTCATCCTTACGAATTTTCTCCATTCGTCTTTAGTACACGGTGCTATGCACACTCAACCTTTTGCTGTTGCTGTTGCCCCTGTACTCTGTTTCTACCTGCTCAGAGAACGCAGGTGACTTTAATATTTCAACACAAAGAGGCCGTGGTCACATTTTTTGTTAAGTTTCTTTTTGAAATATCCATGGGGAGTCAGTGACTCAAGATATATCACCATCCATATTTATCTGCGCCAGTGACCATAGAAGAATAAAAACTTACGACTGCTGCGATCAATATGTGAATTTAATCTACATTTGAAACCTGACTGCCATTAAATTTTTCATCAGGAAATGACGTTTTTCATTCTGGTAAATTATGTTATCTGAATTGATTTGTTGCCGATTCGTCGAGGAAGACTTCCATGTCTAGATGTTTTTTTGGGTTTAAAAATAATTGTAAATCTCACTTCGCAATCAAAACACATGTATTTTTGTTAATTTTTTTCGAATTTTAAATTTTAAATTCGTTTTCAATCCTATTTCACAATCAAAAGTTGGTTTCAACATTAAAAAATCATGGGATAGTGAGTGTGACTATTTAGAACTCCAATGGAGTTCTTTACAATTCGGGGGATAGTCATTGTGACTATTTATGAAGCTACTCTAATGGAGTTACGTGGTTTAGTCATTGTGACTATTTATGAAGCTACGTTATGTGGCTATTGTTCATTAAGATTGGAGTTTGTATTCAATTATTAGTCTAAAAATTGCACCCGTCCAAAGAAATTTTGATTTTACAACTATTCATCAATAATGATATTATTAGCCTCAGGAACCAGAGTGACTAGCATAGTTTCTCAATATATTTTATTATATTTTACATAAAAATATTATATTTAAGATTTTACTCTTCATTGATTTAAAAATTACGGCTTATCAATATTGAAGATATTGCTCAAAAGTGGAAAGAATAAAAATGCCTTACACATTAAATATTTCAAATATTTTCTATAATGTATTTTAAAATGTAAACAAATATTTCAAAGAAGATACAGTATTTTCCCTAATGTATTTTAGTACTGAATTTTTTTTATGTATACTAGTATGGATGCTTTAGGTTATGGATATGCATCGTTTTCTAAAGAACAGTAAAAATAATACAAATTTTGTATTCAAAATACATGCTATTCATAATAATAATAACATTAACTAAACCAATATTGAAAACAAAATAAAATTGTATATTGAGAAATAATTAAAAATATACATATTTATATGAAAAAATTTATACTAAAATAGAATATAAGTATATTAAAATTTTTTAGTTTTAATTTATTAGAATGAAATTTTATTTTATATAATGCATTATCACATCAATAATAAGAACATGTATTCACTAAAATATGTATTATCATATCAATAACAAAAACCTCTATACCTTAAATTTTCACTAAAATATTTAGAATTTTAAATAGATACCCAATATTATAGTAAAAATGCAATGAGCTTATAAAAATGTCTTAATATATCCAGAGAAAAATGTGTTGAGAATATAGAATTTTAAATAAGAACTTTCACCTATTAATAATATTTGCATTTAGTATGTTAATTCATAGTTGTTTTTACGTTATATCATTCATTAGATTTTGATTAGACAACTTTTATTCATATGTAATGGTATTTACTAGTATGTTAAGCCTAGGCATTTCACAATTTTAATTTAATTATCAATAATTATTATTAGGTGGATAGTAGAGATTTAACAATCAAGGGTCAAGATTTATCTCCATGTTAATTATGTATTTTTATCTAATTTATCTAAAATTAATTAAATTAAACAAAATGACATATCAACACATGTGATATTAGGAATATGGTGTTGATTACAAGTTAAGAATTTTCATGGTAAAGTGGGGGTGAATCTCCATGAATAAGATTATTATTACATCTTTTTTAGATATATATGTTTAACTCATATATTAATTTGCTTTATAATTATTCATATAATAATTTTAAAATGACATTGAAAATGGAGCATATGATGCAGCCTGTCATGGTGGCTAAGGTTTCACCCTAGCCAATTGCCCCTTCTCGTGATGCGATTCGCCTTGCTAATCCTTGTTGTGTGGTTTTCACAACTAACTAATCAATGATGAACTCTTTTGATTCAATGAGGAAGTCAATCTCTATTAAAGAAATGGCAGTTGGCCTTGCAAATTATCCCTCTCAGGAAACTTAAGCCATGATTTTGTATAATGCCATGCTCAAATCCATATATGTTCTACCTATAGTTCAAGATTTTGACCACAATTGACTGGTCTCCACAAGTGGATTTCTCAGTAGTCGAAACCTTTCTTCATTGATGAACTAAATATTTACCCTCTCACTTGGGTATTTTTTGTTATTTCCTCTAGTAATATTGTGGATAAGAAGATTATTTATGATTTTAGGCCCTATTTCTTGGGTAGTGTTGGTCTCTTCATGCAACCCTGGTCTTGTTAGAGGAAATATCAGCCTAAAATTGTTTGCCTAAGGAAAACTAAATAAATTAATAGTTGAAATAATAGAATAAGAGTTATGAATTTTGGAGGGAAAAGAAGAAAACTATTTTTTTTAATTGTATTTTTGGCTTATCTCCTTATAGATTTACTCAAATTCCAAGTGTAGACACTCATTGGATAAAGAATTAATTTCCGCATCTAACGAATACCCATCATGCATACTTTTGAGAAAACTCACATTGATAAAAACTGAAGATACATTAAAAAAGTGTGTTGAAAATAATTTTTTAATGTATCTACAATTTTTATCAATGTGGGTCTTCTCAAAAATACGCATGATGGGTATTCGTTGGATGCAGAATTTATTCTGCATCCAACGAGGGTCTACACATGAAATTTGAGTAAACCTATAAGGAGATAAGCTAAAAATCTAAATAAAAAAAATATTTTTTTTCTTTTCCCTTTAAAATATTTACATGTACCTTTTTTTAAATTTAAATTGTTTTTATTAGTTTAAAAATTATGACATGGAAATTACGTGAAAAAATCGCGGACACTTTTAGGCTAAAATTTCCTCTAATTCCTACCTTTGATCTGGTTACAGTGTCAACCTCCACTGCTCCAATTCAAGTAAGGCTCCTCAACCTTTCCCCGAACCTTTGGAATCTCCCATCAGTAACTTATATTGGAAATGCAATTGGGAATTTTTATTGTCGTAAGCTAGAAACCGATTTTTTAAGACCACTTATGCTTGAATAGATGTGGAGATTAATTTTAATAAGAGTTTTCTTACTAACATAAAATCTGACAGATCAAGACTATGTATGGGTTCAGAAGCTTTATTTTGAACTTGTTTCATTTTTATTCTAAGTGTGTTATGAAACAGGCCATGTAATAAAAAATTACCACACGCATTTGCATAATACTATAATCTAAAATAATAATCAAAGGTCTAAATTGTGGGAAGGATCTTAGACCGAACATTATATGGTATACAAAGAAGAACAAACTCAATGTAAGAAAGAAGAAAAAGACAATTAGGAAGAAGTTCTCATAAAAAGAATATTCATCGAAAGAAACAAAAATGAGTCAGGAAGAAGTGCATGTCAATGAAGACCCTCTAGATTCAATGATAGTGGAAGCCAATACCCAAAAACCCTTGTGAAAGTTAGATCCCCTTTTGAATTCTCAAGGAATAAATTTGGAAAAGAAATTTCTCAGAAATATCATGCAGATGTGGAAGAAGCTAAAGAAAATAACTCACATTCACCAAAGAGTGACCCATTGGATTTAGCATAAAACATGGGTTGGATTCAAGTTTGGAAGTAGGGAAAAAATATTTCACCAAGGAAAACAAGAGGCGAGTCAAAATCAAATCACAAGGTAGTGAAAAATAGAATGTAATTATGTTTGGATCTTGGGATTGTTCTTGAAGATTTTTAGATGGAAAGGGAACACATTTGTTATATCATGGTCCATGGAGTAATTCCTTGAGGGTTGGATTTAGCTGCAATGCTTAATCTCAAATCCACAAGGAATATTGATAACTTTGATTAAATGTAATGGTTCTAGATTGGATCCCAACTTTATTTTTTTATAAAATTCTCATATATGTTTGAGTTAAATAATAATAATAAAGTTGTAATTTAGTTAATTTTTATGATTTTTTAATGTGGACAATGTGAGATGTATCATGGGGTAAGTGTTTTGATGGTTGTCATGGATTGATGCCTATAGGTGTTTACCAACCATTTAATTTTTATGGTGAGATAGTTATAACACAATTCTAACATATCTTTGAGAAGATATTGTGCATGCATGTTTCATTGGGACTTAACCTCAATTTAAATGAACCATGTCCATAAATTCATGCATATTTCTTTTACAAGTTGTAGTATCAAAATACAATACATCTCACCTTCATTAAATGTTTTATGTTTCAAATGTGAAAAAAATATTTCAATCCAATGCTTTACATGATTTTTCTATGATCACTTGAAGGATAGAAATATATATATGGATTGGCATTAGATTTTATCAAAGTTGGCTAAGCATGGCGGTTCAAAAATTCACATTTATTCTAATAGATGAGTATATTGCACAAAACATATAATGTGACCTATATTTGGAATTACTTTGAGGCTGTTCATAGGAAATTTGAACATGATGGGGTTGGGACATGCATGAAAACTGCACTACAAATAAGGGAGATGAATATTATGATAAATCCTCATATCTAAGGCACACACGTATAGTCCAATGGTGCTCTACATTGATGTTAGATGGAGAAAATGAATAGAAAGCATCAATAGGGAGAGCTTATGTGAAAACAAATTTATGCGAAGTTTTCAATGTATATCACTCACATTCATATCAATGCAACACAGTATAGGGAAATTTTGCATTGCATTTGCTTTACAACTTGGAAAACCATTTTTTCAAACTAAAGACACAAAAACTAGATTTATTTCATTGAGCATGTAGTAGTGGTGAATGGGATCATTTAAAATTTACTTGACTGGTTGGATGAATGGGATCTTGTATCACTTTTTGGTGACCCATGTGTAGTTGAAACAACCTAAAAAAATGAGTAGCAAACAACCATTTCAATAGACTATGACCACATCTATGATCTTGTACAACTGAGTAGAGATATATCACATTGTATCTTGGATATATTTTTTTCCTTGATTTAACTATTTTATCAAGATCCTAGACATTTTTATTTGGAGTCCATTACATTTTTTGTGAACCACATATAGTTGTTTCCCCAAAATATAATGAATAGGGGGCCAATTCTTAGTTGGAACAATGCATGATAGGGAAGTGGGACCTCAATAAATCATTAATTCATGATGAATAAAATGAATTTCCAATTAGCTTTATGGTTATTAGGGGTGAATATTTTATTCTATATGGAAATTCAAGAAGCATTGGTGGTTATTTATTCAAGGCTTATAAATCAAGTGGAGTGGTGTATAACTTTACACTCTTAGTAATTGGTATAAGTTTTCTACTATAAATAATTTCTACTAAGAGATCACATGAGGTACACTACTTCTTACCCCATTCATACCATGAGAGAAAAAGGGATACCAATAACAATAAAGATGATGGATATGTCTTACTTGAATGAAATTAGGTAGCTCAAGAAAGGAGGTAGAATGACACATGGAATATTATCTTTTGTATTGAGGTGCATATTCTTATGCTATTACTTTCAATGTGTATATATATTACATGTGAATGATTTTTATAATGCATTACATATCACTAAGAATGTCTTAATCAATGGGTCTTACAGTATTTCCCTTCTAGATGTCAAGGTTACACAAAACTTCATTAGCTAGTGTTCTTTAACACCACCAATCAAAATTTGGGAAAGCTAAAATTCTTGGGACCAACGTTTCCTTATCTCTACAAAGTTTGGATTTTATTCTCTTGAGGGAAATTAGAAAGAATCTTGAATGGCCTTATAAATCGAGTTGCAATTGGGCATAAAAACTTAGACATGCCTTAGTTCAAGGAACCATTGATTACATTGGGTCCAAGACATACGGTTATAACTAGGGGTACACCTCACCCATGTTTCCATTTCATATTTACCATTTTATTTGATGGTCTCCAACATTAAGGTTTATCTTAATGAAGGATAGTAACCTTTTGCACAAGGGGGTCACTCTTGTAAATGTGTGGCTCAGGCCAGTATCAGTGATCACCTTGTGGGACATACCCAAATAAAACTATAAAACCTTATGGAACATATTTATGTTGCATTTTTGGGATATTTTTCCTTGGGAGAAAAATCAGAAAGTGTCTCGAAATTGACTCAACAAATGAGATGTAACTAGTATTAAAAACTCAACCTTGCATTAGTTCAAGGAACCATGAATTTCAAAAAATTAAATACATGTGGTTCTAGATAGCGCCACCCGTAAACCATGATTTGAGTTCATATATTTTGTTTTATTAGATGATCTTTGGACCCATGCTTTCACTGAGTGAGGAATATTACAATCTTTCCAGAAGGGGGTCGATCTTGAAAAACAATGGCTCGTGCCACTTTGGCTGGCACGACTGTGTTGGCCCCAACCAAAGTTGATGGAACCTAGTTATGTTGCAATATTTATATGTTATGTCATTGGATCAATTTTACAAAGTGTCCTTGGATTGCCTCAACAAGGGAGTTGCAACTAGGCATCAAAACTTGATTGGGCCTTGGTTCAACCAACCTTCAATTGCATTAGATTCAGGAAAATGTGTTATAGCTAGGATCATCCGTCTCCCATGATTTCATTTCATATATACTATTTTATTTTATGATCTCCAAAACTATGGTTTTTCTTAGAGAGGGATAGTGAAATTTTTACCCAAGGGGGTCAATCTTACAAAGGAATTTCTCAAACCACTATGGGTAGCATGATCACATGGGCACCAGAAAAACATATGTATCAAATCTTATGGTACCTAGTTATGCTACATATTTTATATTTTACTCCACTGAAGCAAATTCACAGAGTGGCCATGACCTATGCAAGGGAGTTGCAACTAGGTTTAACAACTTGATTAGGCCTCAATTTAAGGAACCATCAATTGCATTATATTTAGTGCATGGGTTTCAAGATAGGTGTACCCATAACTCATGATTCCATTTTATACATACCGTTTTACTCCATGATATTTGGAACTAGGCTTTTTCTTAAAGATGAATAATGCATTTTTTGCAAAAACGATGTCAATCTTGCAAAAAAAAGGCTCAAACGATAGTTGGCGATAAGATTTCATGGACCCTAGGAAAACACAACTATCAAGGCTGATAGAACCAATTATGATGCATGGTTTGTATTTTATTCATCAAGAGAGAACTTGAAAGTATCCTTAAATTGCATTAATAAGCAGGTTGCATGATTTGAATCTAATGGGGGCTATAGATTGTGCTTAGATGTATAAGTCATAAAATAATATTTTAATGTAAAAGGGAAGTGTAATTGATGGAGTAAAACCTAATTAATGTTAACTCTCTCAAAAAAACACCTTATAATAAGGAAATATGGAGAGAGTGGAAGTCGACAAGGATAGGTCCCAAAATTGGTCATGTCACATAGAATGGCTCTTCTTAATGGAACTATTATTCTCCAAATATCTCTCTCTCTCTCTTCATCATTTTTTTTTATGCATCTAGATCTTATATTTTCTTAATGTTCTTGTAATTAGTTTCATGTGGCACATTTATATTTTTTCTCTCCACCTGTATCAATATTCAATCCTTATGGATCGATCTAAATAATTACTATCAGAGTAGGGTACCATTCCCTATAAACCAGGTCTTGAAGCATATTTCAATTTAAATCTTTTACAATAATTTATAACCTCATTTTTTCACCTTTCGAGACCATTATTTGGGCCATAAATTATGTGTCATAGTTGGTCTATAAGCATTATAGGGTTTTCTACACTCAACCCTCTATTTTCCACTACCAGAGCATCTTTACATGGATGTGATTCATCCATTGGTATACAAAATGGAGGTTCCATGACCTCTACATCAACCCATGTTGCTTTATAAACCCTTGGCATCCTTTATGGCCTTCTGCAATTCGTCTTATCACATTCACTATTATTACAAATTTATGAAACTATGCCATATATTAAAAGAATACATATGAAAAATATATATATATATATTTTTGGGAGACCTCATTCCAGGAATTTCTCATATTGTACACTATGGTATGACTGGCATAGAAGCACAATAATGGATGGAATGTATGGAAACAATATTTAGAAAAATCCATGCAGGTGTCGTGACATTTTTTAGAGAATTTTAAAGCATTAAAAATATCTCATTTTAATTTCTTTTTTTAGTCTCAGATGATATGTTTACGGAATCTGATTTTTCTTCCTCATTTGGGAGACATTAGTGACTAAAGTCACACATGTCTATAGAGAAGCACGACATTACGTACCTTGAGTTTCAGTAATTATTTTCTTACTCCAAAAATCATTATAGAGCATATCAATGGAAAGGTATCTTCCATACCTCAAACATGTCTTTAATGTAATTTTATTTCATCATATGCAACAAAATTTATCACCTAGAGCGAGAGGTCCATTGGAAAAAAAATCAAAATGAGACATCTAAAAACCCACAACTATGGGTAAATAAAATAAAACCCTTCTCTTATTTAATACTTGGCACATCGTAATCACCATGGTTATGGGTCATACAAAAACCCACGATTATAATTAACCACCAAAAACCCTTTCCTTAATTGGTTTATAGCACATTACAATCAAGATGATACACTAAACATAATTAGGTATATATTTATTTTAGTGTGGGTGAATTATGGAGATCATCATTTTCCAAGGGAGGAGGATCACTTATATATAATTTTAGATGTATAAGTCGTAAATTCATGTTTTCGTGTAAAAATGAACTTTATAGATATGTAACTCATAGAGTAATACCTAATTAAATTTTATTTTTTCAAAAAGACACCTTATAAGAAAGCAATGAAAAGAGAGTGAAAGCCGAGAAGGAGAGGTCCCAAAATTTCCCTCATTGAATGTAATGGTTCTTCTTAATGGTATCTTGTGTGTGTATGTGTGTGTGTAGATATACTGTTGTACTCTATTCTTTCATTTTTATCAATGCTCTTGTGATTATTTAATTGGAATATCTATGTGTTTTCTCTCCTCTTCTCTCATGATTTAAGCCTTCTAGATATTAGCCCCCAAGATCCAGGTCATTGCAACTAGGATAGGGGGTTCCAACTAGGGTCACCCCTCACCTATGATTCCATTTCACATATACCATTTTATTCAATGACCTATGGAACCAAGATTTGCTAAGCGGGAGATAGTGCAATTTTTCAAGGAGGGTTAATATTATAAAACAATGCATTAGGTCACTATGTGTTTCATAATATTATGATCCCCCATTAAATACACCTATAATAATTTATATAACCTATTTATTCCACACACTTCGAAATTTATTCCCCTAGAGAGAATTCAAAATGTGTTCATGAATGACTTAAGTGAGAAAGTTGCAAATAGGCTTAAAAACTTGAGAAATCCTCAACTTGAGGAATCATCAATTGAATTGTTTTTAGGACAAGAGGCTCTAGATATGGGAGACCACACGCCTTACTCCATTTCATAGATACCATTTTCTTCAATGATATCTGAAACTATGGTTTCACTTTGTGATAGATACTGCATTTTTTACACAAGGGCCTCAATCTGGTAAAGTAATGGCTTAGGCCACTATGGGTGGCATGGTTTTATGGAGCCTGGAAAAGCACATAAATTTAAGCTTATTTAAATTAATTACGCTATAAGGTTTTTATTTTATGCCTTTGGAGAAAATTCACATAGTGTCCCTAAATGGCCTTAGTAAGAGAGTTACAACTAAGCGTAAAAAAATGAGTGGGATATCGTTTGAGGAATCATTGATTGTGTTGGATTCAAGTAAAGTTGTTCTATATAGGGTTACACTCACCCATTATTCCATTCACATATACCGTTTTATTTAATTATCTCTACAACTATTATTTCCTAAGTAATGCATAATGCAAATTTTTGCACCACAAGGTCAATATTGCAAAATAATGACTTAGATCATTGTGGGAGAGAAACAATCATGTGGTCCCTAGCCAAAAAAATCTATAAGATATTACATAAGATTTTGATGTTTCATGGTTTATATTTTATTACCCCATATTAGACTCACAAAATTTGCTTGAATAGCCTTAGTAAGTGAGTTGCAAATTGTTTGAGCATGTCCTCATGATCCATAAATGGTAAATATAGTAATTGTTGACCCTAATTAAGGAGCCTAACCCATAGAATATTAATATATCTAAGTTCAATGGGGTTTTTATATCTTAAAATAATGTTTAATTTGGGTAAATATTAACTTTAGTTATTTATATTGTTTACATATATGGATTTATTTGACAAGCCTAATTTAATATGGCCATTATAAATATGATATAAACATGATATGCATAGGATTCACAATTTGTATTTTCATCAAAATTAATGGTTTATTAGTTACCTTTAATTTATCTATTCTCAAATTATATGTTTAATAATTGGAATTGGTGTAATCAAGTGAAAACATAATGTATTCAAAACTTAACATAAACATTTAACAAATATATGCCTTTCACTTGGTTACACCCAACATAAAAAACATGGCCATGTTACATCATCAATATGTATTAAGTTAATTATCCATTGTAGTAGTCACTCAGTTCATACCCCAAACATAAAAAATTAACCAAGTTACACATCAAGTATGTATTTTGTCAATAATACATCATAATAGTTATTCTAAAAATCAATGAAGCATGACTTGTTGTCTTAATATTTGTGATAACCACATGAACACCATTTAAGTAATGTAATATTCCTATTATTTCCTATAAATTCCATATAATGAACATAAAAATCAATAAATATTTTTCCATATACACAAGTCAAAGTCATACATTTATAGTGAAGAGGGCCCAACTAAATAGTTATGTTCTTCTCGTCATACAAAATGGAAGCTCATGCGAACCAGTGAGAGAATCAAAACGAGTTCCTTAGACAGAAAATGACATATAATGCGAAAAATTTCACATCATTGCTAATGAAAATATTGGTTCTCTTAATCATTATCTCCACCCTTGGCACTTGTAGGTGCATCTTAAAATCAATGGTACTTATCATTGACATCGTGGAATCTTGTGCCTTCTTTCATTTTAGAGTATTATGCCTCTCCAAGCTTTGAAAGGGAAACCAAAACATATCAATGTTTTCCCATAGCTTTATTACATAGCATGCTTAATATATATAATTAGAATTCAGATATTAAAAGCTCACCTTAGACAAGAGTACAAGTTATTGGTTGTTGTCTTCCTCTATGATCCAAGCCTTTTAGAAATGCCTCAAAATAATTACAATAAATTAATAGAAAAATGAAAATATGTAAATCAATTTTAGTCATGCTTGATAAAAAATTATTAAATAATTCATCTCATCATGAACATCTAAGTCAATAGAGAAGAATTTAGTTCGTCACTCAAAGGTGAAGCACTTTGTTAGACAACCTATGTTAAGGAAATGATCAAGGATGGGGAGGACGCAATTACAAAAATTGTAGACGCAGCCACTATAAATTTAGCTATAATAGATACACTACTAATTGCTTCAATAGTTCATGCAATAAGAGGAGATGAAATAATTGGCTAAAAAAATTTCTATGAGCAATAATTGGGGATAAGGATGATGTATTTACAGTGACTTTAGATATAATTATTGTAGGTGTAGGTACGATAGATGTAATACTAGTCATTGTAATGGTGGATGAATTCATAGGAATGGTGTGATGACAAGGTGGCGTAGGGTGAATTGTTGAGGGGATGGTGTAACTGAGAAGGTATTGGGAATTATTGGTAATACACCACCACTAGTTGTATGATAAAGGGGGGGACCCTAAGGGAGGGAATGGGAATGTCAAGTGTTGGTGGAGGGCGCCCAATGGTTGGAATTTCACTACAAGGAAAATACCCTCTAGCGGAGGTTATAAAGGAGGTTTTTAGTGTTATAAAATTAGGCAAAATTGTCAAAAAAACATTTGCTACAACATCCGTTTATGGTTACGGGGGTTTTGGCAGAGATTTTAACGGAAATTCAACACAACTAAAAAAAACGGGCGATCGAAGGTTATTACGGATGTTTTTTTCATCGGTGCGCTACTCTGGCTTTAACGCGCCAGTGCATACATATAGAAGGCACCCCAGGTCGGTCGAAGGAAAATGCACCAGGGTGTTAAGGTATTAAACCACACTGGGCGTAGTGTTGGTTATACAAAGAATGGGGCCGTTCTAATTGGTCTTGGGATTTTTACGGTGCCCATAGGTCATATCAACGCACCGGTGCGCAATATCACAGAAATGCACCAAGATTTATAATTGGTATCGGTATCGTGCAGTGCCCATTGGTTGTACAAATGAACCGGTGCTTATAGACACATAAACGCCCCGGTGTGCAGTATCACACAAATGCATCGAGATTTATAATTGGTATCGGTATTCGTACAGTGCCCATAGATCATACAATGACGCCAGTGCGTGTAGACACATAAATGCACTGGTGTGTCGTACCGCCCAAATGCACCGATATTTTTAATTGGTTTTGGTGCTTTTTTGGTGCTCATAGGTCATAGAAATGCACCGGCGCACTTCTTAATACAAACGCACCGGTGTACAGTTATTGACACGCACCGGTTTTCATTTTGTATTTCTTAGAAACATCTACCTGTGACAGTGCAATTATTGTGATTGTTTTAAATTCATTATTCATCAAAAGTCGACACATCTTATAACAATGTTCATATTAATTAAATTCTTATTAATTCATTTGAATGTGATGTTTGGATTAATTTTTTATATCATATCATAATTATTGTGGTTTTTTAAAATTTATTATTCATCAAAAGTAGACACATATATATCTCATAACAATATTCATATGAATTAAATTTTTATTAGTGCATTTGAGAACGACAATGGAGAATTGAATAGAATAAGTGCTATATTTATAGTATATAATATATATGAATAAGATAGTCTTTATCATACAAAATCGACGAGTTATTGGTATCCCTTTGTCTTTCAATTAAACACTATGTCCATTACATTAAACAAAATGTACGTTCAAGATATTTCAAAAAATACAACACCTTGCTTTGATATCAGAAGCATAGTGATCATCATTCTTTTGCGGCTAGCATCCTTTGCTAGAGCTACTTCCATGACTTAGGTTATTTTCGGAAATTTTCGGAATGTTTTGTTCACGAGTGTTGATTGTTTCTTCTTCTTCACCTTTCATATACAAACGTAAAATAAAGCTAAGGAAATTAGTGTATATACATTGGTGAGAATAATGAAAATTGCAATATTAAATAATATAGAGTGATGTAAATCAAAAATAAAAATGGCGTACCATGTAATGGACTCTTAAGTAGTCACATTCTTTTAAAATAACATACATGCCATCTTTCAATTTCATATGTTGGCACGGTTCATACATTTCCTGGAATTTTACTTTATATTAAATATTATTTAATATAAAATATGTTTTTGTTAAATTAATTATAGACGGAGCTAAGTAAAACAAGATTGATAAATGCTTTCAAATTCCACAATTAATTTCTGATATGCCAACATATACTCACAACCCATATTTAACCCAATTTTAATCAATTCATCTAATGGTTATTCTTTGTATGTTAGCACCTGTTTGAAGACATTCAATGATGTTTTTTTGTAAAAAGACTTAAAAAATACAAAAATGAAATCTAGTTAAGTTGTTATAAGGAAGTAACAATTACTCACAAACTTAGATTTCAACCCTTTTCTTCCTTGTCGTCCTATTTTATGTGTTGAATGGGTTCCATTTTATTTTCTTTTCTGCAAGAAAATTCTTGAGAATTAATATTTAATGCTAAATTTTTTATTTATTGTACCTAATGATCGAAAAAATCAATGATTACATATTACATTTGAAGCGCGTTGTTGTTGAGATGGCTTACATATTCCCATGTAGAATTCAGGGGAAAACCCCTGAATACACACCGAGTCAATCGGAGAAATTTAAAATTGAAAGGAAATAATCAACAAGATCTGGGTCTTCGGAACAACCAAATTCATCCATTGTGATACATATTGATTTTGAAGTAAACAAACCTCGGGTAATTAAAAAAACTTGGAAAAAGATCCACTAGAAATTTCTGAAGCCATTACAGTATAGTCTGTCACTGGTGACGTTTCGAACGCACAATTAACTGAACCAGAAATATTTGAACCTGATTCCAATTTTACAACCCCTACTCCTGATCCGCGTTCACCCCGATTAAAACTTATCATCATTGAGAATATTCCTCCTAGTCTTATTAGCATTGAATAAATTACTGATGACGAAGAAGAAGAAGAAATTCGCACTCGTCAGGTTTCATAAGATTTATGGCCCGGTGAACCAAATTTTCATTAGATTTACCTTTTTCTCCTTTTCAAACAAATACTTGGTATCTTACGACCATTGACTTTGCACATTCATCTAGTTATCGTCATCCACATCACTGAATTCCATTTTACTCTTTACCCAGATATAGTATATCTAACATGGCTTCTGGAAACATGTCTACTGATTCATCTGTTTTTTCATCTTCTTGAGAACTCCTATTGTATGGAGGTCCTTTCATTCCTATTGGGTAATAGTCTCTTACTGTAAATTTTTTAGGAGCATCTCCTTCGTCTCATGCTTCTACTGTGTCAACTAGTTTATCAGAGTCTACTGCCCAAAATTTGACTGCGGACCACATTTATATGCTTTCTGCGAAGACCCCTCTAGTTAAACTATCAGGTGGTTACATTCTTCCTGGGGGGAAACAACCTCTTTCAGGAGGAAAACATTACATTGAAACATATTCTATGGTTGTAGGGAAACCTTTACCCGATAGTTATCCAAGTTATGGTCCAAATCCTCAAACTGGTTATGGTCAACTTTATGTGTTGCAACCATTACTAGGAACTTCTTATCCGGGAATGAGAACTATATGGACTCCTTTGTTTACTCAACAAACTTTGAAATCTGCCCCAAAAATGCCTTCCAATCAGCCTGCTCATCCAATTGGACAATTTGGTTATACTCAATTCCAACAAATTTTTCAAGGAATACCTCAAGTTACACTGGGGGCATCTGTGCCAAGTAGTGAGCAAGTTGGCCCGATTACTCCTCGTACTCCCGTCCAACCTACTGTGAAAAATTCTATTCATCAAACCAATACTCCTCAAACATCCATCTCGGGATTTTCTCAAGTATCTACTGCTACTAACCCTCAAATGTCAATTTTGACTGCCACACAGGCTATCCCTCAAACTAAAGTTTTTAAAGTTGAACCTATGGTCGAATCTATACCTCAAACATCTTTAGGAAAACTTGGTGCAGCTGCTATGCAAACAAGTCAACATTTTCAAGGGAAACCTTTTATAGGTCAACCTTTTACAGGTCAATCATTTCAAGGCCAACCATTTTAGGGACAGTATGAATTCGGAAAAACGAGACCAAAACTCCCTTTCTAGAGTCAACCATACCTTGGTCACAAATTTCAGATACCATCTCAACCTCAATTTGGTATGGCTAACCATGGTTACCCTGGAGGTATGCACATTCCAACTGCCCAAGATATTCCAAGATATCGTGGATACCCTCCTCGAGGTACCAGACTTGTCCCTCAGGGTTATCAATTTCCACAACAATACCCTAAATTGTGGCTACATTTTATAGCAACTTTAGATTTTCCAAACTTTTCTCATCTCACAAATGATCCTATCTATTATTTTCCTTTTTGGTCGGCCATGCCTACTACGTTTCCCAGTGACATTTCGATGTTTGAAGGAAAATCAGGAGAGAACCCTTCAAACCATTTTATGACCTATCATTTGTGGTGTGAATCAAACTCTCTAACAGATGATTCCATTCGATTAAGACTTTTTCAAAGAACCTAGATTTTTTTAGCCGCAAAGTGGTACATTGAGTTACCATGAGCCTCTTCTAACAATTTTAATTCCTTTACAACTGTTTACTTAACTCATTTTCAGTTACCAGTCCATTATGGTAATGGTACTAAACTTTTGACCTCACTCAAACAAAGTACATATACTTATATTTCAAATCACATTCATGAATGCATATGTAGATGCAGTTTGGTCAGAGTTTTTATCCCATATCAAATTATAGTTGAATGGTTTATGAATTATTTTCTCCCAAATATTACTAAATATGTAGCCAAAGGAGGTGTTGTCATAGAAGATCATGTTATTTTTCAATCCCAATATCTAGACCTCCTTTACACGCATTATGGCACTTTGTATGAAAATATTATAGATTTACCTCACCCTAGTCAAGTAACTACGACTCCTTCTGGCTCTAATGCCAAAGATGGTGTAATCGGTACAATTAACACGTATAAGAGTAAAAATAAGCAATCTAAAACAACCACTTCGATTATTACTTTACGTTATTCACCTGAAAGAGGCACTTCTCTGGAAAATATTTCTGAAATTAACGTCGTAGATTCATCTACCACTAAAACAAATTCAGACAGTGGTAAAAAGAAAGTGAAGGGTAAAAAAAGATAGAAAAATTCTTCAAAAGAGAAAATAGATAAAACTAAACCATCTGATGAGGAGATGAAAACTCATTATCCTTGTCTGATTTGTGACGAAGATCATTTCACAAAAGAATGCCCCCATCAGGCCGAGGTAACTAAGTTAGTCAAAGTTTCACCCATACTTGTTGTTCTTAAGGATTAATTTCATTCACAGAAAAGTAAAATGATTTCTCATAATGGATACTCTTCCAACTCATAGGCAGATATCATGATGACGTTCTCTCAATTTATGGTTGCAACACGGTCTCAAAATTATTTCTCTAAGAACCCTGTAACTAGAAATGAAATTGTGTCATCCAGTCAACCTCCTACGTCAACTCCTCCTACTTCTAAACCATTATAGATCAAGAAACCTAGTTATAACATGGTAATTAAACCACCTTCTAAAGGTGTTCTTCGAAAACCAGCTTTCAATCCACATGCGATAGCTGCTCAGAATTACAACATTATTGAAGATATGGCTATGTCACCTTCAACAATGTCGGCCCTTGAAGTGCTACACACTTGCCCAATAAAAACGAAATTATTATTGTCAAATAATGCAGAGCTATTAACTTTCAGGACTCTAATCTCATTATCTTTTATCTAGACAATTTTTTACTTAGACTCCCACACCAAATGGCTTTTCAAATACGAGTCTTTGTAAATACTAGGCAATTTTTTCGCACGGTAATTGATGAGAGAGAATCTACATGTATAATTTATTTATGTTGTTGGAAATCCTTCGGTTCTCCAATAATCAATTAATCACCCACAATTTTGAAAGCCTTTGATGGAAGAGGTTTTCACCCTTTTGGAATTCTTCATGATTTACCTATAGAGGTAGAAGGAAAAATTGTTACGCTTATGGTGGAGGTCATTGATGCCCCACTTGCCTAAAACATTCTATGAGGACGGAGCTATTATCACGCTATGAAATTTTTAGTTTTATTGGTATTTTGATTAATAATGTTCCCCCATAAAGGGAAGATCATCAAATTTGATCAGTTGTCTTCCTATACTTTAGATCTTGCCTCTGCCAGTAGTATCCCTTATGTTGGAAACACGAATAATCCTTATGAAGATGTTGGAGTAGGGTTTCTTAAGGATTCATCTCTCATGGGAAATGTTTTCATGCCTCTTCCAAATATTCCTCGTAATATTTCCAATATCAACCTGATTACAACAAGCATAATGTCGTTGGAAGACCCTTGGATTGTGCCTTTAGAATCTGATTTGGACCTATATGGAAGTGAGATGCTCTTAAGTCCATATGAAATGGCTTATGTGGCATCTCAATCACTTTTTGACCCCCCATACACTAAAACTGATCAAGTGAATGTGATCACTGGCGATTCTTCTCATTTATCATGTTTAACGATGACTCCTTTTTCTCATTCTTTCAACCAAATATTTTCAACTAACAAAAGTATTAGGGAAATTTTTGCATTGGATGAATTACCCTCAGACGATCTTCATCATTGTTCATCTCTTCTACTTGACCTATTTAAACTTGAGAATGAATATTCAACCATATTTTCGACTGAATATGCTACTGAATCGCAAAATCCCATGTTAATACTTCATTCAAATTCATAATCGAATTTAGGAAAAAAATTTGCGATGATTCCCATTGACATTTTAGTCAAACCAGGAATAACTTAGAACATTCATATAGGTGCTTCATGCTCAATTGATGAAATCAACATGTATAAAGCCCTATTCCAGGAATTTCGTGACATTTTTCTTGGTCTTACTAAGAAATCCATGAATTGATACTAGTATTGTAGTTCATGGGATCAAGACATATTGGATACTAAACCCATTAGACAAATATTGTGTCCAATTCATCCATGAAAAGAATCATATATTAAGGCTGAGGTTGAAAAATTACTTCGAACAGGTTTTATTTATCATATTC